>JAWZYV010012076.1:0-194324 GCA_038373885.1 Cheiracanthium punctorium | reverse complement strand
ATCTCTGCTCGGAGAGAATGAGCCGATGAAAATAGATTGCTATTGTTCAGGTGACTGTTTCTTTTCTTTCGGATAATATAATTCTGTTCAATACTTCTAAAGTATGTTTTTAACGTATTTAACTCGTATATTCAATCTTTAAAAGTATTTTTCTGGAAGCAGCACATCGTAGTAGTAAGAGAAATGTATCAAGCTTTTGCATCAATGGAATGATTGTTGAGTTCCATTCATTGTTACACTACTGTTGGTGTTTGCTAGAGGTATTTGTTAAAATTCCGTGATCATGAATTTTTGTTTCTTATTGTTATCTTTAAGTTTGTATTGTTGAAATGTTTCTTAGTCTCTTTTGATTTGCCGCCCCTTGTTTGTCAGCTCTACAGCCGATTTCCAGGCAGAGCTGCTGCAACATCTTCACTTCACCGATGCCGTGGTGTTCCGCCTATTGACACCAATGCTTTTTAACCGTTTGAGGCGCAACTCTTTACCCATGCTGAAAAAAGGGCAGCCGTTTCCATCACTCGACTTAACGACCAGCAAGAGGGCGGACGATCGAATCTAGAGACCCTTTTTTGACGACAGCTGAGTGTATCGGCACAGCCAGCTGTCGACAAAAAAGCGTCTGTAGAATCGATTGTCCGCCCTCTTGATGGTCGTTAAGTCGAGTTATGGCAACGGCTTCCCTTTTTTTAGCATTGGGCCATCTATGCAGCTGTTCTCGCTTTCTTCCCTTTTTCAGCAGATGTCAGTGCTGTTCAAAATAATCGTGACAATCTTTTTGACGGGAAAGGACGTGCTAAAAAGTAAAGGATACTCGTGCAGCTATGTCACCCACCACTATTTTGATAGAAATCCAATCTATTCTTCGTGACTGGCAATAGTCAAAACGTCCAAGTTGTTGGGTGTTCCCACAGCGGGAACACAGCGCGTTAAAGGGTTAACCATTTTTCCAACATTCTCTAGCCGCCTCTTCCTTAACCTGCCTCGCCTTCTCCTTAAATTCAGCGTTTTGGAAAGTCAATTTCTTCACTGGGTTTCCATTACCACATCTGTAGATAGGTCCAAACCATCTTAATTTACAGGCTGTAATTTCTTTTACCATGTTAGGTTCTCTAAAACTTTGTCGTAGTTCAGAATTATATCTAATTTGACAAACTCTATTTTCCGTATTCACCCATAGTACCTCCGTTTTTCGTTCGAGGGTCAATTAATCTGTCTTCAGATAACTAATTCAATGTCCAGCCTTCACTGTCATACGAAGCTACAGATCTTAGTGAGGTCTTATATAACTATACTAGCAGCGAAACCCGGCGTTGCTCGGGTTAAAATACACCGCATGCTTAATAGTATAAAAAATATTTAATGATCCATTTTTTAACGTAGATAATTTAGATTTCTAACTTCTATCTAGCCTTATCTAAGTCCTCACTTGCAGACCGCTACTGGGAGGCCAGTGTCCATTTGGATACATAGACTATTTGATGCAGCTGAATTTTTTGTTCATGTGTTTCTTTCTTTTTTACCATTCCTTTGCTGTATTTGTCTTCCTATCTTGCCATTAGAAATAAAAATGTTATCGCATCCTGAGCACATTGATGCATGTGACCTGGACATCCAGTAGTAAATGTCGATGGCAAGATGACCAATTTTCTTATGTTATCGACGTTTGCATCTTTTATCATTGCATCTCTCAAATGGATGTATTCATCCGAACGCAACTTTCGTTGATTATGTCGAATAAATTCTAATCTTTCCGTCTCAATTTTAGCATACATCTCAACAATAAACTGCTGAAATAACTGCCGAGTAGTTTAAAGTATGGTTATATTCATCATTTCTAGTCATAATTCGATAAGCATAAAATTGCATAGTTGATACTTTCTTGTTAGTTTCGACACCTGTAGTGGATCAATTTGTTGAATATTGAAGTGATAACCATCCTCATCTTGCCAAAAAATTAGCGGATACTGTAGTGTATCATAACTACGATGTATTTCAGCAATACGTCGCAATTTTTTACTTCGGCGTTGAATAATAATATCACGACGACTACATTCGTTATCAACAATTACTACGGCAACTTCGTTCGTTTGAGGTGCATTGAACCTTCTTTCGTGTTGACCGGATGGTCTTTTATCTGCTCGAATAACGATCTTATCATTATCTGTAGCCATTTGGTCTAGAGAAGTCTTAAACACATTGATTAGTTGATTATGATTATGAAGTAGACGTTGTAATTTTTAAATAATATCTCGTTGTAGTCCCTGAATGTTAGAGCAACGTTGGTCTTTTTCAAGTTCTTCGTTACCAACAAAATATATTTGAAGAAATTTTGGAGTTTCATTTGGCATCGGCAGAAGTGAACCTACTCGATGATAAATTTGGCCTTGAACCTTAAAAACAGGGTTGAAATTTTCTTCCTTGCATATTAATGAAGCTCCAAATGAAGTCATTTGAAAACAACAGTTGTATCGACGTATATTTTGCAGAATATTATTGGAATCTGGTGTTTTCCAGTCATATTTGCGAGTAATTGTGGTAGTGGTACATCTAATGCTGGTAAATTGACTTTACCACTCGAACAGCACATACCAGCAGTTTCGCCTTTAAATTTCCGTGCATGACAATACTCGCATATCGTATCTATTTTTCCGATGACAATATTTGGATGTTCACTGTATTGTTTTTTTCAATCATAATGGAACGCCCGAAGTTCTAAACTCTCAATTTTACTTGTAGCAGCTTGTTTTTTGCGTAAAGTAGCCATTCTTTCTTTACTTCTTCTATTTTCCACTTCACGTTGATCAGTAGATTGACAATTTCTAAGTGTTCTCATTTGGGATCGAACTTATTCGTTAATATGTGTTCTTTCTTCTTCGGTTAAATTTCTCTATTTTTTTTTACTCCTTTACGAATATTTGAAAGCTGTTTCTCTCTTTGTTCTTCTGTTTCAAGTTGACGTGCTACTTTTCTTCTTTTAAAATCCACTCGAGGTTTTGTAAATATTTTTTTACGCCTTGGCATTGTGTATATGTAATGCAATAAAGTTACACAAAATTAATACCTTGATTGCTACTATGGTGTCACTGACGAACTCTCTTGAATATTCAGATAGTTTGTTCTTTTTCATTTGTCAAAATGATTTGAATTTGTTTAATTACTGTTCACTCTAAATTTCAGTTAATCTTTACTCGACTGCAAACACGATCAAATTGACGAAAAGTCACTGAATTTCGGTTTATATACCATAACACATTCAAATTGCTAGTATCAGAACACTCTAGAATATTGAAATAATTTGTTCTTTTTCACTTCTTAAAATAACTTGAATTTGTTTCAGGTAAAATGGTCCGCAGACGATAATTGCTTCAGATTCAGTTTTCCTGCTGATATGGCAACAGACGATAAACATTAAATTTTAATATTTTACTAGAGTTGAAATTCAGAAGTTCTCTTTCACATTTTCGCCACCCACAACCACCCACTTCCACCCACCGCGACCAAACTCCCTTACTTTCACCGTGAGGTATTTACCACCCGAACGAGAAGTTAATTCGAGTGGGTGGTGATGGAGAAAACCCTGTCTTGACAAACGAACATTAGCATTTTATATATATACTAGCAGCGAAACCCGGCGTTGCTCGGGTTAAAATACACCGTATATTATATGTTTTATACCATTAAAATACACCGTATTTTAATGGTATAAAACATATTTAAGGATCCATTTATAACGTAGATAATTTAGATTTCTATCTTAGATATTGAGAGACTTATTCGACCATTAAGCATGCGTTGTATAGAAAGTATATAAAATTATTTAACTAATTAATTAAATAAGAAACACCTTAGTAAATTGAAAATTTATGTTTTATTTACACAATTATTTATATATTATGTTATACATATTACATATGGCAAATACATATACATATTACATATGGCAAATACATATACATATTACATATTATATTATAAATCCTATATTGTGTCGCCGTATTACTCGTCCTATTGTGCTACTCTTGAATACTCCATCATGTCCTTCGACTGGCGTTCCATGTTTTCGAGGATTAAATTGTTTACTTGTTGTATCCCATGTATAATTGCTGGGTACTTCTGAGTAAAGTCTTAGCAAATGGGTCTTTTTGGCATAGTTCAAAAAACGCTGTTAAAGTTGATCGAGTTGGTGGTTCCGTCGCAACTTTTTGTGCCGTTTCTGTAGTGAAAAGCACACGTTGTCCATTTTCTAGGTGGACGGATAAGTGGAGAACCGGCGGATCTCGATCTTGTATTTTAAAACTTAAAATTCGCCAAATCGCTTCGTTAGTATTAATGTAACGAACCATTTGATACTGCACTATTTCATCATGCTACAGTCATATCACTGCCTTTATTAATATATTTGCATACATATTTTATCGATTTGACAGAACTGCAGTATTCAACATTGATATGGGCATTGAACATTTTAGATAGAAGTGGATTATATGGTACTACCCACTGATTGTTAACTTGAATTTCTTCATTACCTCGCATTTTAATTTTAGCCGTGAATCCGCCTTGTTCTGGTGATCGACGTCTATATTTAGGATATCTGTCTTCGCCTGTAACTATTTCGTTCAAAAATGGCTTCGGATAACGTTTCGTACATTTTTCATCTTTCATACACGGAGAACTTCTGTTTAGCTCACCACACGGGCCACCAACCGAACCATGTTTTATACGATTATACTATAAAGGTCAGGATCTTCTTCCGGGTTTGGAAATTCAGACTTGATGATATCATCTATTTGATTCGGTTGAATTTTATTTTGAAACCAAATTAAGTTGTGAGAATGTAGCAGTCCTCGTTTCTGCCATTCAATTGAAAACATCCAGCAGATAACAGCACCAAATATTTGATTTTTCACGATGTTGTCAATAAATTTAATTTGTTTTTGACGAAAAACCCGGGCAACAATATCATGTCGATCTGGCCGTCTGTCCATATTGTAATTCTTCTTTGATTTCCACCCATGAAGAATTACATGTAAATGTTATAAATAAATCTGGTTTGCCGTGTTTTCTGACATAAGTTATCGCATCCTGAGCATGTGACCTGGACTTCCAGTAAATGTCGATGGCAAGATGACCAATTTTCCCATGTTATTGACGTTTCCATCATTTATCATTGCATCTCTCAAATGGATGTATTCATCCGAACGCAACTTTCGTTGATTATGGCGAATAAATTCTAATCTTTCCGTCTCAATTTTAGCATACATCTCTACAATAAACTGCTGAAATAATTGCCGACAGTTTAAAATATGGTTATATTCATCATTTCTAGTCATAATTCGATAAGCATAAAATTGCACAGCTGATACTTTTTTGTTAGTTTCGACACCTGTAGCTGGATCGATTTGTTGAATATTGAAGTGATAACCATCCTCACCTTGCCAAAAAATTAGCGGATACTGTAGTGCATCATAACTACGATGTGTTTCAGCAATACGTTGCAATTCGTTACTTCGGCGTTGAATAATAATATCACGACCACTACATTCGTTATCAACAATTACTACGGCAACTTCGTTCGTTTGAGGTGCATTGAACCTTCTTTCGTGTTGACCGGCTGGTCTTTTATCTGCTCGAATAACGATCTTATAATTATCTGCAGCCATTTGGTCTAGAGAAGTCTTAAACACATTGATTAGTTGATTATGATTATGAAGTAGACGTTGAAATTTTTGAATAATATTCCTTTGTAGTCCCTGAATGTTAGAGCAACGTTGGTCTGTTTCAAGTTCTTCGTTACCAACAAAATATATTTGAAGAAACTTTGGAGTTTCATTGGACATCGGCAGAAATGAGCCTAATCGGTGATAAATTTGGCTTTGAACCTTAAAAACCGGGCTGAAATTTTCTTCCTTGCATATTAATGAAGCTCCAAATGAAGTCATTTGAAAACAACAGTTGTATCGACGTATATTTTGCAGAAAATGATTGGAATCTGGTGTTTTCCAGTCATATTTGCGAGTAATTCTGGTAGTGGTACATCTAATGCTGTAAATTGACTTTACCACTCGAACAGCACATACCAGCAGTTTCGCCTTTAAATTTCCGTGCATGATAATACTCTCATATGGTATCCATTTTTCCGATGACAATATTTGGATGTTCACTGTATTGTTTTTTGCAATCATAATGGAACGCGCGAAGTTCTAAACTCTCAATTTTACTTGTAGCAGCTTTACTTCTATTTTCCACTTCACGTTGATCAGCAGACTGACGATTTCTAAGTGTTCTAATTTGGGATCACACTTCTTCGTTAATAAGTGTTCTTTCTTCTTCGGTTAAATTTTCCCTAATTTTTTTTACTCCTTTACGAATATTTGAAAGCCGTTTCTCTCTTTGTTCTTCTGTTTCAAGTTGACGTGCTGCTTTTCTTCTTTTAGAATCCACTTGAGGTTTTGTAAATACTTTTTTACGCCTTGGCATTGTGTATATGTACTGTAATAAAGTTACAGAAAATTAATCACTTGATTGCTATTATGGTATCACTGACGAACTCTCTAGAATATTCAGGTAGTTTGTTCGTTTTCATTTTCAAAATGACTTGAATTTGTTTAATTACTGTTCACTTTTAATTTCAATTAATCTTTACTCGACTGGAAACACGATCAAACTGACGAAAGTCACTGAATTTCAGTTTATATACCATAACACATCGAAATTGCTAGTACCAGAACACTCTAGAATATTGAAATAATTTGTTCTTTTTCACTTATTAAAATAACTTGAATTTGTTTCAGGTGAAATGGTTCGCAGACGATAATTTCTTGAGATTCAGTTTTCCTGCTGATATGGCAACAGACGATAAACGTTAAATTTTAATATTTTATTGGAGTTGAAATTCAGAAGTTCTCATGAATTAGAATAGGACAGATATATATATTTTCACATTTTCGCCACCCATAACCACCCACTTCCACCCACCGCGACCAAACTCCCTTACTTTCACCGTGAGGCCAAGGGGTATTTACCACCCCAACGGGAAGTTAATTCGAGTTGGTGGTGATAGAGAAAACCCTGTCTTTACAAACGAACATTAACATTTTATATATATATTAAGACTAGCTGTATGCCCCGTTCTTCGCACGGGAATGAATGGATTCTTTTTTTATATTACGGTTTAATGTAATTACTGTTTATCATAATAAATAGATATAGCAAAATTAATATCGCATAAATATTATCTTTGTTCAACAATTATACATAAAGAATTTCCTTGCGATCGTTTGAACGGTGAAGAAGATGATTCGGCGCATCGTCATCCACTGTCGAAGTTTTTTGCAAAATGGATAGCATCAAAATATTTTCATGGTCAAATATCTGTGTGTACCAATTTTCATAGCAAACAGTTTAACGGTCAAGATATGCTGCAGCGCCATCAAAGGGCGAGTTAAGCAAAATGGATAACGCCAAAATATTATGCGTGTTCAAATGTGTATGTATACCAACTTTCAGAGCGGTTAGTTGAACGATCAAGAAGTTGATTGCTGAAGTGCTATCTAGTGGCGAGTTAAAATAATAAAGTGCTGCTGTCAGGGGCAGATTTGCCAAGTTGGGGGCCCTGGGCGAAAGCTTCATTAGGTGACCCACTTTCGAAAGCTTTCTCAAAATTTATAAATTTTTAAACTTAAACAATTTGGGGGCCAGTACGCTTGCCTTGAATGCCCTCCCGGAAATCAGGCCCTGGCTGCAGTACCAGCAAGTTGTGAGTACAGCCAAATGAATACGAAAAAAATATTTTCTTTGCTCAAATGTGTATGTATACCAATTTTTAAGGTGATCGGGCGAACGGCTTTGAAGTGGGTGCGCTGCATCGGCATGTAGAGGCAAGTCATAGCAAAATAGATAGCGTAAAAGTATTATCCGTGCTCAAATATCTGTGTGTACAGTTTGAACGGTACAGAAGGCGAGTTATACCTAAACCGATGCGGCGGAAATATTCTTTTCTTTCAAACATTTATGTTTACTAATTTTTATGGCGATCAGTTGAACGGTCCTGAACTTATTGGTTTGAAGTGACATCTAGTGGCAAGTTATAGCAAAATGGATAACACCAAAATATTCTCCGTGTTCGAATATCTATCTATACCAGTTTTCAAGCGATCAGTTGAACAGTCTTTATATGCTGCAGCGCTGCATCGGGATGTAGAGGCAAGTCATAGCAAAATAGATAGCGTAAAAGTATTATCCGTGCTCAAATATCTGTGTGTACAGTTTGAACGGTACAGAAGGCGAGTTATACCTAAACCGATGCGGCGGAAATATTCTTTTCTTTCAAACATTTATGTTTACTAATTTTTATGGCGATCAGTTGAACGGTCCTGAACTTATTGGTTTGAAGTGACATCTAGTGGCAAGTTATAGCAAAATGGATAACACCAAAATATTCTCCGTGTTCGAATATCTATCTATACCAGTTTTCATAGCGATCAGTTGAACAGTCTTTATATGCTGCAGCGCCATCAATAAACGAATTAAAGTAAAAAGTTGATACATTGCACCGCTATCTATTGGCGAGTTAAAGTAATGATGTGCTACAGCAATATGAAGTAGCTATTTATAGCAAAATGGATAACACGAAAATATTCTCCGTGTCCATCAGTTTTCATAGAGATCAATTGTCCGGTCATGAAGTTAGTGCGCTGCATTGCCATCTAATGGCGAGTTAAAGTATTAATGCGCGGCAGTGTCATCTAGTAGTGAGTAACAGCTAAATGAATAGTTAGAATGTACTATTCTCCGTGCTCAAATGTGTAAGCATAAAAAATTTTATGGCGATTGGTTGAACGGTATAGAAATTGATGCGCTGGAGCGCCATCTTGCGGCAAGTTAAAGCAAAATGGATAGCGTAAAAATATTATCCATGTTCATATATCCATGTGTACCAATTTTCGTCAAAATCGGTTGAATGGTATTTTCATAGCAAGCGGTCGAACGGAATAGAAATCGAAGTTCTGCAGCGCCATCTAGCATCAAGTTACAGCAAAATGGATAAACTAAAAATATTCTACGTCTTCAAATATCCGTGTGTACCAATTTTCATCAAAACAGTTGAACGGTACTTGCATAAGAAGCGTACGAACGGAATAGAATTCGATGTACTGCAGCGCCATCTAGCAGAAAGTCATTGCAAAACAGATAGTGTAAAAATATTTTCTGCGTTCAAATATCCATACGTAACAATTTTGGCCAAAAATGCCGGGTGAACGTTTTTTTCATAGCAAGAGGGTTGAACGGAATATAATTCAACGTTCTTCAGCGTCATCTAGCTGCAGTTTATAGCAAAAGGGATGACGTAAAAATATTCTACGTCTTCAAATGTCTGTGTGTACAAATTTTCATCAAAATCAGTCGAACGGTACTTCCATAGCGAGCGGTCGAACGGAATGTAATTCGATGTACTGCAGCGCCGTCTAGCGGCAAGTCATGGCAAATGGATAGTGTAAAATATTCTCCGTGTTCATATATCAATACGTACCAATTTTCATAAAAATCGGTTGGACGGTAATTTCATAGCACACGGTTGAACGGAATGGAAATCGACGTTCTGAGCTGCATCTAGCGTCAAGTGACAGCAAAATGGATAAACTAAAAATATTCTACCTCCTGAAATATCCGTGTGTACCAATTCTCATCAAAATTGGTTGAATGGTATTTTCATAGCAAGCGGTCCAACGGAATAGAATTCGACGCTCTGCAGCACCACCTAGCGGCAAGTTATTTCAAAATGGATTGCATAAAAATATTCTCCGTGTTCAAATATCCATACGTACCAATTTTCGTGAAGATAAGTTAAACGGTATTTTCATAGCAATCGGTTGAATAGTATTCGACGTTCTACAGTGCCACCTAGCGCCGAGCTAGAGTAAAATGGATAACATAAAAACCTTCTCCGTGACAAAAGACTTAAGTGTACCAAATTTCATAGTGATCGACCAAACTGTTTTGGAGTATTTCAACGTCATACACACCCACATACATACATGCATACATACATACCCAGAAACATTCATTTATATATATATATATAGATAATAACACATCGAACTTGCTAGTATCAGAACACTCAAATTATTATTCAAATAATTTCAAATAAATTGTTATTTATATATTCAAATAATTTGTTCTTTTTCACTTGTTACAATAACTTGAATTTGTTTCAGGTAAAATGGTTCGCAGACGATAATTGCTTGAGATTCAGTTTTCCTGCTGATATGGCAACAGACGATAAACATTAAATTTTAATATTTTATTGGAGTTGAAATTCAGAAGTTCTCATGAGTTAGAAAAGGACAGATATATATTTTTTTCACATTTTCGCCACCCACAACCACCCACTTCCACCCACCGCGACCAAACTCCCTTACTTTCACCGTGAGGCCAAGGGGTATTTACCACCCCAACGGGAAGTTAATTCGAGTGGGTGGTGATAGAGAAAACCCTGTCTTTACAAACTAACATTAGCATTTTATATATATACTAGCAGCGAAACCCGGCGTTGCTCGGGTTAAAATACACCGCATGTTTAATGGTATAAAAGATATTTAAGGATCCATTTTTTACGTAGATAATTCAGATTTCTTAGATATTGAGAAACTTATTCGACCATTAAACATGCGATGTATAGAAAGTATATCAAATTATCTAATTAATTAACTAATTGAAATAATTATAATTTAAAATAAGAAACACCTTCTTAAATCGAAAATTTATGTTTTATTTACACAATTATTTGCATGTTATATTATACATATTACATATTATATAAATTTACACTTTTTATTTTTATTACATTTTTTTAAATTTCTTTTTACAATACTTGCTTATAGACTACATTTCTGGTTTTATTGTCCGGATTGTAAATGAATAAATTTCGAGGTGATCCTACTCGTGAGCAGGCAACGTATAGTTGGAAGTGTGCAAACGTTTCGTACATTTTTCATCTTTTATACACGGAGAACTTCTGTTTAGTTCACCACACGGGCCATAAACCATGTTTTTTTACGATTATACTATAAAGGTCAGGATCTTCTTCCGGGTTTGGAAATTCAGCCTTGATGATATCATCTATTTGATTCGGTTGAATTTTATGTTTTGAAACCAAATTAAGTTGTGAGAATGTGGCAGTCCTCGTTTCTGCCATTCAATTGAAAACATCCAGCAGGTAGCAGCACCAATTATTTGATTTTTCACGATGGCGTCAATAAATTTAATGTTTTTGATTAAAAACTCGAGCAACAATATCATGTCGATCGCTGGCCATCTGTCCATATTGTAATTCTTCTTTGATTTCCACCCATGAAGAATTACATGTAAATGTTATAAATAAATCTGGTCTGCCGTGTTTTCGACATAAGTTATCGCATCCTGAGCATATTGATGCATGTGACGTGGACTTCCAGTAGTAAATTTCGATAGCAAGATGACCAATTTTCCTATGTTATCGACGTTTGCATCATTTATCATTGCATCTCTCAAATGGATGTATTCATCCGAACGCAACTTTCGTTGATTATGGCGAATAAATTCTAATCTTTCCGTCTCAATTTTAGCATACATGTCTACAATAAACTGCTGCAATAACTGCCGAGTTGTTTAAAATATGGTTATATTCATCATTTCTAGTCATAATTCGATAAGCATAAAATTGCATCGCTGATAACTTTTTGTTAGTTTCGACACCTGTAGCTGGATCGATTTGTTGAATATTGAAGTGATAACCATCCTCACCTTGCCAAAAAATTAGCGGATACTGTAGTGCATCATAACTACGATGTGTTTCAGCAATACGTTGCAATTCGTTACTTCGGTGTTGAATAATAATATCACGACCACTACATTCGTTATCAACAATTACTACGGCAACTTCGTTCCTTTGAGGTGCATTGAACCTTCTTTCGTGTTGACCGGCTGGTCTTTTATCTGCTCGAATAACGATCTTATCATTATCTGCAGCCATTTGGTCTAGAGAAGTCTTAAACACATTGATTAGTTGATTATGATTATGAAGTAGACGTTGTAGTTTTTAAATAATATCTCGTTGTAGTCCCTGAATGCTAGAGCAACGTTGGTCTGTTTCAAGTTCTTCGTTACAAAACAAAATATATTTGAAGAAATTTTGGAGTTTCATTGGGCATCGGCAGGTGAACCTACTCGATGACAAATTTGGCCTTGAACCTTAAAAACCGGGCTGAAATTTTCTTCTTTGCATATTAATAAAGCTCCAAATGAAGTCATTTGAAAACAACAGTTGTATCGATGTTTATTAATCTGGTGTTTTTCCAGTCATATATGCGAGTAATTGTGGTGGTGGTACATCTAATGCTGATAAATTGACTTTACCACTCGAACAGCACACACCAGCAGTTTCGCCTTTAAATTTCCATGCATGACAATACTCTCATATCGTATCTATTTTTCCGATGATAATATTTGGATGTTCACTGTATTGTTTTTTTTCAATCATAATGGAACGCCCGAAGTTCTAAATTCTCAATTTTACTTGTAGCAGCTCGTTTTTTTTGTGTAAAGTAGCCATTCTTTCTTTACTTCTTCTATTTTCCACTTCACGTTGATCAGCAGATTGACGATTTCTAAGTGTTCTCATTTGGGATGTCACTTCTTCATTAATATGTGTTCTTTCTTCTTCGGTTAAATTTTGTCTATTTTTTTTCTTTTTACTCCTTTACGAATATTTGAAAGCCGTTTCTCTCTTTGTTCTTCTGTTTCAAGTTGACGTGCTACTTTTCTTCTTTTAAAATCCACTCGAGGTTTTGTAAATACTTTTTTACGCCTTGGCATTGTGTATATGTAATGTAATAAAGTTACACAAAATTAATCCCTTGATTGCTATTATGGTGTCACTGATGTACTCTCTTGAATATTCAGATAGTTTGTTCTTTTTCATTTGTCAAAATGACTTGAATTTATTTAATTACTGTTCACTCTTAATTTCAGTTAATCTTTACTCGACTGCTAACACGATCAAACTGACGAAAAGTCACTGAATTTCGGTTTATATACCATAACACATCGAAATTGCTAGCATCAGAACACTCTAGAATATTCAAATAATTTGTTCTTTTTCACTTGTTAAAATAACTTGAATTTGTATCAGGTAAATTGGTTCGCAGACGATAATTGCTTGAGATTCAGTTTTCCTGCTGATATGGCAACAGACGATAAACGTTAAATTTTAATATTTCATTGGAGATGAAATTCCGAAGTTCTCATGAGTTAGAATAGGACAGATATATATTTTTTCACATTTTCGCCACCCACAACCCCCTTACTTTCACCGTGAGGCCAAGGGGTATTTACCACCCCAACGGGAAGTTAATTCGAGTTGGTGGTGATAGAGAAAACCCTGTCTTTACAAACGAACATTAGCATTTTATATATATATTAAGATTAAGATTAAGATTTGTGAAGAATTTTGAGAAATATTTATGCATGTATATTTTAAAAGCTCTAGACCACCTATGGGCAACCGCCACGGCTTTTGATCCTGCCCGAGGAACATACCAAAACCCTGTATAAAAGCCATAGAAATCGATCAAAATCCTATAAAATCCCAAGTATACAGCCCGCGACTTCGCTAACATACAGAAGTTTGGCCCGCGATTTGGCTAACATCTTAAAGTTTGGCCCGCAACTTTTCAAAGGTTTCCCCATACCTGCTCTAGACTGTCTGATATTCAGATTATTTTTATGAGAATAGTCTATTTCCAATAAAAGGATCATTATCTATTTAAGTTACAGAATATGGATGCAGATACAATTATTTTTAAATCATTACGTTTCGCGGAAGTGTTCATTGATCAAGTATTTTACCCCCGTATGTCTGTCTAATTTATACTTTCTCGATACAAAAACCGTTAACCGTTTTTATTTTATACTTTTCCTAATATTTAAGGCATGTATAATAATAATAAAAAAACTCGGCTGTTCGAGCCTTGTCAGGGGGAGACCCCCCCCTGAACCCCCCTCATTTTTTAGTTTCATGATTGCCATATTGCAACTATATTAATGGACTACGTCATTTTATCCCTCATCTTTCGTGTATTTCGCCTGGTCACCCTATGTTGACATTTTTACGATTGTAACCTATTTAAAGAAAAATGCATGGGATGCCTATTCTACAGCTTACGAAATAGTGTCACAATAGATGAAAGCTGTTGTGAACCAATAGTATTTAAATATATGTAAAATGATGTCGCATTTTTGAAAACATATTTTTCGGACCATTTCCAATGAAGGGGGTGAGAGATAAAATGACATAGTCATTTAATACCTCTGAAACTCTTTTTAAAAAATTCTTTAAAAAAAGCCTCAGAACGTGTACGTTTACCGTAATTCTGGCAATCCCTCGAAAATTAGGGAAGGGAATTTTCAGATGCAAATAATTATATACGTAGCTGGTCGCCCCATACCTTTATACTCAGTGCAGTGTTGCTCAACTTCTGGAATCATTTCATTGAAAATCATGTTTCTTTTTGTCATCAGTATATGTCATTCAATTGACTTGGGTTAGGGTTGCTACACATTTTGGGAGTGTCATTCTAAAAGCCGATGTTGAAACAGCCAATGGCTAAAATGGGCTTTAGCCCAATGCAGGGCGACGTTTTATTAGAGGGGGCGATCCATGCGCCCAGTAGTGTCCATTCGATATTTTAAAGCTGTGGAAAAATCCGAAAGATCTTGCATTTTTATGTATCCATTGATTGTGTTTTGTAATCTAGAGACTGCGTGACATAGGCTTTTGTCATTGGACGCCATTGAACCGCTCATTTGGATGTTTGCGCATGCGTTGTTGTTATTGTGCTCATGTTTACATCCAGCTGTTGGCGTTCGCAGCGTGGAAATATCGTCTATTTTTGTGCCGCATACGTTAGCGCATTATATAAGTAGATCGTGAATACTTCCAATCGAATTGTACAAATGGTGTACATTTTTGTGCTTAATTTGCCAATCTTTTTGGCGTAATGGTGACAATTGCTTTTATCTTAGAGTGGTCGAGCCGGAATCGTTCCAGAGTCAGTGAATCAGCGTAACTATAGAGTAAGATGCACAGTTCGGTTTGCATTCAACATATGAAAGAGTGAAAACAATTAAATGAACATGCATTTTATTTTAGAAAAAAAATTTCAAAATAGGTGACATAGAAAGCTCCAGGAAATGTATTGTTTTCATCTGCATAACTCTGTTTTATCTTTTTCTTTTAAACTTCATCATCATTCGACAGGGTTACACTGTAAAAAAAATTTCCGTGAAAATACGGAAAAAGTACTGGCAGCTGAGACGCCAGTACATTTTCCGTATATTTACGGAATTTTATTTCTGTAAATTCCTGGACAGTTTCCGTTATTTTCAAAATTCCGTTTTAATGGTTTTCCGTTATTTACTGCATAATTTCCGTGAAATAACAAAATTCTGTATTTTGATTTTTCCGTTTTTTTACAGGATATTCTTCGGTATAATAACATATTTCAGTATTCTAAATCTTCCGTTTTTTACCGGATAAATTTTGTGAAATTAATAATTTCCGTATTTTGCTTTTTCCGTTTTTTTCTTCACAGATTGAACGGTATTTGAACGGACTTCCGTATTTTATTTTTTCCGTTTTTGAACGGGACATTTTCCAGCATTGTAACGTATTTTGATTATTTTCTTTTTCCGTTATTATCAGGGTAATTTCCTAGGTCTATAAAGTTTCCGTATTTCAATCTTTCCGTTATTTAACAGAAAGTTTTGTTGTATTGTACAGTTATATACAGTACATACAGTGCATCGTTAAGTATCAATATTATTAATACATAACGGAAAAGATTGTCACAAAAATTAGAGCAACATTGCTGGAGTTAAAGTTTTGCTAATGAATGACAACACAAATTTTACTGATATAAAATTGACTTCTGATGCCTAAATTAACAAATTAACTTTTAATTATTGACAAATAATTAAATTTGCTGACATAATACATTATGTCACATTAACAAAAATATCAAATATTTAATTTAAACAACCTTTTTTTTGTATTTTCTTATCTTTGGTAATCTTTTTCTCTAAATTTCCTATATATTATTATACAGTTATGTATTTTGAAGACTTCGGAAAAATCCCGTAAAACAATCGTTTCCATATCTAAGTAGAAAAAATTATTTGACAATACACTCATTAATTGACCATAATTACAATTTGACAGTATACTGATTTAGAAACGTGTTATCTTAAACATCCATAAGATAACATGTTTCTGCATTCCTCTCAACAAAATACTTTCTGAAACGTTACGCAATTAACATTTTTCTGTTCATTTAATTTTTTATTTCAATTTTTTTATTTTATTTCAATTTTTGTGTGTATGTTTTTTCTTCCCAGGATCAGTTTTCTTAGATAAATAATTAATTATACAAGCTCATTGTAAAAAAAAAAAAAAAAAAAAAAATCTGATTTGGAGAATGCTAGGGGAACACTGTTATAAAATCAGGTGCTACTTACGAGTAAATTTGTATCCTCCACTGAATATTATTAAAATAATGCAATTAGAACCATAATTTCTAAACATTATTAAAAATAGCAAACCCTTGAAAAAAATTAAAAGTGAAATTTAGAAGAACGTTGATTTTATGAGAATATTGCTTACACTTTGAATTTAAATTTTTGACTTCTTTCTTTTTTGTACGAGACAAACATTTTAAGAGTTATGTACTATATATAAATAGGAACTTTTATTTCTTCTGTGTACATAAATTCCACATAGCATAATAGTAAATATAAATTATAATTCAGGAACCTAGCAGGCTATTTGCAGGACCCTAAAATAGTGTAACGTATAGGAGCCAACTGTTCTCAGATTTTTCTTGCCGTCATAGTATGCATAATGTATAAATCATACATATATACCTTTTGCAAGTACAGTGAAATTCTCCCAATCCGGACACCTCTCAAAGTCGGGCAATATCTGAGGCAAAGACGCAGCAAAAGGTTGGCTCAAAGAGCCCGGGCGACTTTCGAAATTTGAATTTTTGTTAGCAAACTGATAATAAGAATTAGAAGTGAGAATTTTTACTTTTCCACTTTGAGCCACCCCCCAATTTTTTTTTCTATCTACGTTCCTGGTCTATGGAAACCGCATGAGCCGGATTTGCTCTTTTTTCTTTTAATAAATAGAACAATAAAAAACTATTCTACTTTTCCCCATGAAAACCTTATATCCTTTAACGACTGCTCACAATTAGTAAACTTTCCTAAAAACGAAGATAATAGATATAAATAATTCACTAATGTGTGTAAAGTAAATTCATTGCAATTTTAATTGGTAGAATTCATATGTTGAACCATTGTTCTGCTATAAAAGAGAGCAAATATTAATATATATTAGTATATTACCAATATAGATTAATACAAGGGGAAGTAATTAGATTTATTTTGTTCATACAGATAATAGAATTCTAAATCAAATTTGAAATTATTGTATTCAGCTTAAACCTATCTACAGTAATTAAACATAAGTTAAATTGTCTTATATCAACGATGAATATGCTTCATTTTGTATCAATATTATTGAAAGATAAAAATTACAAAAATTAGAGTGACATTGCTGGAGTTAAAGTTTTGCCAATGAGTGGCAACATAAGTTCTACTGATATAAATTGCTTTCCGATATCTAAATTTTAAGCACATTAACAAAACAAAAACATCAAATATTTAATTTTAAAAATCTTTTTTGGTACTATATCTTTTTCTCTAAAATGATAGTGTATATAATGCAGTTATTAAACTTGTAGCATGCACACAAAAACAATTCCGAATAATAAATTGACTTAATGCGAATTGTATTATTTTATAAAAATGTTGTGCTGACAATTCTACTGTCATAAAAAAAAATCCATCATGAGAAAAAAAATCAAAGAATAAACATACAATTCAAAATAATAGAAATTTATTGTAAGACATTATTAAATAACAAGAAATTACAATTTTAAGATTTTTTAGTAATATTGGATTAAATTACTAAGGTTTAAATTTTTGGGGTTTACAGCATTTTTAGTTTTTTCTTTTCATACTTCGTTCCTCTATCAGGATTTATATCCGCTAAGCATCTGCAAAAGAAAATATATCTTAAATTTCAAGGAGAAAAAATATTTATTATACACTTCAATTACAAATAAAATTAAAACAGCAGTAGTATCTCTCTTATAAGTACATTATTATCTGACATATATGTTGTAATGTGGTTATAGATTCTGACTGTACTTGAAATAATACTGTTGACTGTACTTTAATACATTTCATATAGCAATTTCATATAGGTTTCCAATGCATTTAATAAAAGTTACTCCAAACGTAGATATATCTTTATGATGAGTTTAAATTAAAATTACTGAACAATATTAGTATATTGATTTTAAACTGATGGTTATATTGATCTCAAAGGCGAATTTTAATTTCAAGAACTTAAAAAATTTTAGAGTAATTTTTTGTAACTGTGTTAAATTTAGAGAAAATTGTTTAGCGAAATGACTGCCACATATACAGACGTCCCAAAAAGATTGAAACGCTCTTTACTTTTATTCTTGTTAAAGATAAGTGATCAGTGTAAATTGAAAAAAAAAATGTTTTAAATAAAGTAGGTAGTAGAATTAGTAGAATTAAGGTTACATTTTGAAATATTCCTCTCATTCATTTTCAAAAAGTTACAAATTTTAATTTTGGCTCTTACACAAATTTCTTCAATCAGAAAATTGTTGTGTTTAATTTGGAGATATCATTTTAAAAAACCGCATATCTGTATAACTGTATCTTTAAAATGTACTGAATCACGTTGAAAGAAAAAATCTGACTTATGCCACTTGACCGTAAAATAGAGACCATAAACTGACGGTGGAAATTTTATGATTAAAAATATGCTAATGTGTGTCGACAATTTTTACCACATGAATCTAAACGAAGTATGGCACAGAGATCCTATAAAGCAGTCCTACTCCTTATGGGGCCCGTGAGCTGCATATGGCTAATATCATCCAGTTCTATCTTTTTTTGTGATACGTCAAAAAATATCATTTCCCCAGTGATAGATGGTCCCCATTCACAAACATAACTTCTTCAGTTTTAAAAATACAGATGTGCGGTTTTTAAAATCATACTTATGTGAGTCGAATAATATTTTTCTAATTCAAAAAGTGCAACATTTTGAAGATTGATGAGCGTTATAATTACAATTTTGTAAACTTATTACTTTATTTTCTACCTTAATTTAAACATTTTTGTAATTTACACCACTTACTTTTATTGGTAAAAAAATAAAGCGTGTTTCAATCTTTTTGACACACCCTATATAATGCTTTGTTTCTTAATTTTTAAACAGAGTAATTACATAAAATAAAAATATACATGGAAATACGTTTGCCTTATTAATTGGTGTAAATTAAGTAATTTTAAATCACAATAAAGCAATAAATTCATTATACTGCAAAGTGAAAAAGAAGAAAAACGTTTCTTTAAACTTAGGGGACAAACTGTAAATTGATAAAAGTTAAATAATGATCTATTTCTTTGAAAATGACAATTAAACGCCTTCAAATTCGTGAAATTAAAATTTTACTTACCGAAACTTACACTTAGAGATATGATTTTTTCTTTTTAATTTGGGTTCTTAGACACTAAGCAACATATTCTAAATATTAGTGATAGGAAAAGAGGGACCACATAAAAATTAAATTTCGTATTTTAATATACAATACTTTGTAAAAAATTGCAGTGACGTGTTTATTAATTTTCAGAAAACGAATGAGATTAATACAGGAATTAATTAGTATTCATGGTATCAGATTGTTGAAAGCTAAATAATAAGTTAATTATTCCACAAATGAATGCTACCGTGCTAGGAAAAAAGGGGGTAAATTAAAAAAGAATAATAATAATAATAAATGGAGTAATAACGCATATGAAAAAATAATCTTGATGTTGTCAATCCATGCTTCCAAGGTACATTTAGGGCAACAAATTAACTTATTCATGTTGTAAAATATCCCTGTGATATGCATACTACTAAGCATAGAAAATTACACAAACTACATATATGATGAATATATAAAAGGAAAAGAAAGAAAAAAGGCACCATTTACCGTTGTATAAATTCCAATTATAGGGGTATTCTTGAAACAGCACCGACGAAATTTTTTTGTCCGCATTACTGGAACCTTGTCCATGAATATGATGAAGTCACTTGCTGCAAAAATTGAACCACCTGAATGAAATAAATATTTAATTAAAATTAATGTTTTGTTAAAACGAATACAATAAATTTTATATGAAATTTATAAATCTGAAAGTGAATAAACAAATTTATAAATAAACAAGTTTATTTTTCTCAAGTTGATAACTACCAAGTTTTGGGCTGATTGGCCCTAACTTGTTAATAGTCCACAGGGGAAACGATCACATTTACTCATACAAATTCCTAAAAGGTTAGCGCTCGGTTTTCTCTCTGTAAATCAGCTGAACTTGTTTGTGTCTTTTGAGTGCTAAACCCCTACCCCGAAGACACTATACAGAAATTGTGCTTCAAAATGTATGGTAACAAGGTACCATGTGAATCAAGTGTTATACTCATTTACTTTATTAAACATACAGTCATCAGCTATTATTAAGTTTTAAGTTCATACAACACGATTATATTACTTTAGCGATATAAAAAGTAAGCATAAAATTTAATTTGTCAAATAAATTACTTTGGCAAT
Source organism: Cheiracanthium punctorium (assembly GCA_038373885.1). Lineage (NCBI taxonomy): Eukaryota > Metazoa > Arthropoda > Arachnida > Araneae > Cheiracanthiidae > Cheiracanthium > Cheiracanthium punctorium. The sequence goes on along the minus strand of JAWZYV010012076.1, from coordinate 173,529 downwards.
CTAAATAATAGTCCATCTGTTTTTCAGGAATATAAAAGGACTACTTAAAAAAAAAAAAAAAATTGTGTGTGTGGGTTTATAGCAAAGCTACTCGAGGGCTATCTACCAAAAGGCGATGCCTCGGGCGGAGGGCATTTTAGAGGGTTCTATAATATTACAGGAATTCCACTAAATTTTCTATCTAGAAAAGGGGAAAAAGGAGCATTTCTGACGAAAAAGGGACCATTTTATAAACAATTGTTTTTAAAGAGGGATAGGCTTAGGAGATGTCTGGGATTATAGTCTCTTTTTTTTTTAGTGCTATACAGGGATAATGCCTGGGATTTGAGAAAATCCGGGATTATTGAGGGTGGTTCAAATTCAGAGGTTCCAGACACCATTGAAGAAAAGTGTGTAGTGTAGAGTGTAGTGTGTTTAGGGCAAACCTCCACATCAGGTATCTGCAGAAGGTGGGGTGCCTTGGGAAGAGGACTTTTTAAAGGGTTCTAATGCTCATGGGCGAGGGGACACATCCCTCCAATATTTTGCCTTACTAATGATAAAATTTTAATGATGATTGAGAAAAAAGAGCATGTTTTGTTCTCCACCCCCCTCCCCTCCACAATAATCAGCAGCTTGCGATGCTTATGTTAATTTATGTGACATATGGAGAAAACCACCCGAAACGCCAGAGCATTAGATCAACAGCCATGCGGTTAGCCAGAGAACCACTTCAGCCATCTATCATTTCCAATACTTTATGCAATGGACCATTGTGGGGTCTGAAGAGAAGTGGAGAGCTATTTTTCAAAGCTCTACAGAAGACTGATACTACATGTCGCAACATTCTAAATAGTTTGTTCTAAATTGTTCAAAGTAGTTTAGGGTGTCTTTGCCTGGGACATCTGTAACGGGGAAAATTTGGTCGGCAGAAAGGGGATAGACCTTCAGTATGTAATGTTAAGCATCTTCTAAACGTCAAAATTATTTCTGAACTTTCGTGTTGTAACTTTTATGATGTCATCATAACAAACAGTCATGTCTAATGAAAAATGCAACTAAATAAATAAAGTTGAATATTCCAGTAAGGTAAGATTTTTAATTTACTTTATAAAATAATTTTTAAAATGCTGTAAAATCTCATTAGAATAAACTAAATTTTTATTAATATTTCCGATTAACGAATAAATATTTTTATTAAAGAAAATCATTAGAACTAATTAAATAAATGAAATTTCCCTTTAATGAATTTTCCAGAATTACCAGTTCAATTTTCTCTTTAAATTCGTTGTAATGAAATTATACTAAAGACCCCACAAAAATATGTTTTGTCCTCGTTTGGCCTTAGAAATATATGGCAAGCCTAAACAGGGATGCCTTTCAAGAAAACCAGAAAAAGATGAAATCACATGTGAATCAAAAAATAGCAATATATATGTAATTATGCATGACGTAAAGTTTGCGACATTATTGATAATTATTCGTAAAGTAATTTAAAATAATAATTATATATAATTAATGCATAATGCAATGCAGAAAATTTCTTACATTGAAATTAGTGTTATATCACAACTATGTAATATAACAAACACTGATTACAACATTTATATATTGCATAAAAATGGCAAATGTTTCAAAAGTTTTCCAATAAACCTGTTGCATGAATATTAAAAATGAATATCTAAATAACATATTTTTCCAGGATTAAAAAAATATTTGAAAAATTACTAACAAATACTACAAATTGTAAAATTCCGTATATTTAGATTAGTAAAAAAATTTCTATAAAATATAATCATTTTTTTACTTTTAGTGTTTGTTTTGGAAAACATCTTTCATATATATATACGAGTATATACATACACACACCCCAGTGGCGTAGCCAGAAATTTTTCATGGGGAGGGCGGTTACGACTACTTCAACTCATATATACCTATACGCGTGTGTGATAAGGGAGTGAAGAATATACATTTTGTAAGGCAAAAAATTCCTCATAGGGGGGGGGGGAGGTTGTGACCCCCTATCCCCCACCCTTTGGCTACGCCACTGACACACATTCATAGTAGAATTGTTTTAATTCTTTTTTTCCTTTAAGTAATTATGCAGAAAAATGAAATCTTACGAAACATTGCAATTGTTATTCAAAACAGTTAAGCAATTATGACTTATGGATACGAAAACATAAAAGAATGTCAAAAATATTTTCTGTTCAAACATAAAACACCTAAAAAACATTGAAAACTTACAACACAGGATATTTTAAGCAGATGTATTAAAGCATACTGAGATTAGGGCTCATAAATGTAAATTACACCTTAATATTATTAAAATATGTTAAACTAAATACATATTTCTAAAAGGAAAGCTTAATAAAGTAACTTTCATATTATGAAAATATATAAATATTAAGCAAATAATTTATACGATTCTAAATACATTAGTTGTCCCCCCCCCCCAAAAAAAAAGCAACTTTGCCATAGAGAAGAGCAGAATATCTGAAAAGCAGTTACAATATCTAGAATATTTTTTCAAAGAAAGGTAAAAGTTTTTAAAGGTTCTGTGAGTAATTGCAAAGCTTTTATTTATTTTTTAAAATTCTAGAATGTTAAGTTTATTTCTTGTTTGCTTTCATAAATATTTTTAAACTAATCAGAGTATTCTTTGTTTCAACTTTTAATTCCTTTGCTTTTTTTTTTCAATCATATCCAAATCTGTACTCGAAGTGAAAAATTTTAAATGATTTTTTTTTTTGGGGGGGGGGATAAGGTTAAAAAATTAATTTTTAATTAAAGTAGGTATAAATTTTCACTCTCATGGGATTGTAGGTTAAAAAAAACAATGCTAAAGAAAAAATATTTATTCTGAAGAAGGAATGGAAAAAACTGAAATTAGTCATCAAAAACTTTGACCTCAGATTTTGGTCTACATCAATAATTATTTTTAAAAAATTATTATTTAAAAAAAATCTTCTTTAGTGAAGACCAAATAGTAATTTCTTTACAATTTATTCGTTAAGATTTAGAGTTGCACACTTCTTAAAATTCCATTTACTTTACCAGACCCTAAAATTTGACTTTTAATTTGCAGCATAGCAATTCAAGTGCATGAGAAAATTAAAAAAAAAATCAACTGAGTAATTTTTAAAAGCAATACACTACAAATTATTTCTGAAAATAAGCCAAATAATCAAATAAAAATGTACAGTTTACTAACTTCATTTAATATTTAAGGTATTAGGCACTTAGCTGCATGAACAAAGTAATAAATAAAATGATCAATTATCTACATTATTAAAAAGTTAATATTTTAGTATACATCAATAACATTTAAGAATTCTAAATTTCAAATGAAATATATTCTTTATGTGATTTTGGAACCAAAGGAATTTTTTATAAAGTGAAATAGCCTTCTTATATATAATATATAAGCCAACCATCAGTATCAAAAATAGAATGATTTGCTAATAAAACATAATTTGGCAGCTGAAATTGAGAAATTTTTTAGTATAATGAACAGAGCCTGATTATTACACGGGCATGCGGGACTATAGGCCCTGGGCCCCAGAAAAATAAGGGCTCCCAAATCTCCCGATTTATTGTTATCATGATTTATTACATATTCATAAATACTGCAATAATAAAATTTTTGCAACTAAATTTCCTTTGTAATATCTATAGCATAATTTTTGACAATAAATGGACTTAGGGATTTATTTACTGTTCTTCTAATTCAATGGTCTTTAAGACTCATGGATCCATAAACAAGAAGTTCGGAGTTTTTGGAAACGTATGGTATGCCCCCCCCACACACACACACACGCACACACACACACACACACACACACACACACACACACATATATATATATGCTTATTACAAAATATCCATCAGTTAACATTTTTTATTTCATGATGAAGTAAAGAAAATTTCGAACATTTTGGTGTATGAAGAAAATTTTTTTGGAGTGAGGAACTTTGCTCGCGTGCCTCGTAATTGCCATTCCTTGAATTATCGCACCTAATGATACAAACGGGCTAAAAAAAATATTAAAATCGCTTTTAAATGCATAATCTTGTTCTAAATAAGTATAAATAAATAGGTAATTTTTAATTCAATTTTAGTATTCTTTAAAAATGTTTTATTTTTATGTCGGGAAAATGCAACAGCAAACAAAAATAAGTTAAAATACTTGTGACAGTATAGGGGGCCTAAAATAACCTCTTTCCCCGGGGCCCCGTCCACCTATGATCAGGCTCTGATAATGAAAAACATTCTTATAAAAAGTATTAGTGCAAGATATTTATGTAGCTAAAAAAAGTGTAAAGTTAACTTACTTTGTATGGGTGAATATAGTAGAGCAGAACAGACTATCCTCTCTCCTCCAGACTCTCAGCAGATTGATGCCGCTGCCGCTTTACCGTGGAGGGGATCTTCGAGAACCTGTCCCCTTTTCTTAGAAAACGGGGTCTGGCTGGACACCACATGCTGTGAGATGGCAATACTTCTTTTTAACATTCCCACGAACAGTAGAGGGGCAGTTTCGAAAATCGCTAATTACATTTTGACGAGGCCGGCGCTTTGGGGAACAGGAACACAGTACGTGTTTGGAGAGGCACACAAGATGGAAATTAATACTATAGTCACACGATCTCTTCAACATTAAAAAAATGTGTTGTTAAAACAGTTTTTAAAAAAGATTTAGCTCAAAAATTTTCAGAACTTAACCATTTTCCTATTTGCCCCACCATGTCTCCCTATTTTTACGGTCCTATATATGTTTACAGTTTCTAGTCATTTTACTTTAGTTATAGTTATAAAATTTTAGGCATAGCTTTAGGCATAGTTATAAAATTTTAAATCGTATAAAATATGCTTTCTTTGTTATTTTCTACTTTTATGAGCAATTTATTTTTTAACACACAATAAGTGTGTTAGTTTTATTGTTGGGTTATTAATTCATTATACTAATATTGTCCATTTTACTTTTGTGTCCTTTCATTCTTCTTTCTTTTCTTTTAATTTTTAAAATTTTTAAAAAGGTAAATATCATACGGAAGAATAAATTACAATAAAGAAAAATAATAATTTGTCATTTATGTGTGGTAATCATAAATGAGATCTTAAGACCACACATAAATTGCTTGACATAGCACGTGCAGCCAGTTTTGAAAAACAAAGGAGGACTAATAAAATTTTAAAAGGATTCAGAAATATTGCTTTCTAATTAAATTAATTTCCTCTCATATTGGTACCCTTTTTCCCTTACATTCAACAAAATTATGTGTATAGTTCCACTTAAAGTTAGTATTATTGTTAGCTAAATGAATGTTTTTTTTTTTTTTTTAATATTTCGAGAAATGTGATTTGAACCCCTCCATCTCATACTCTTGCAATGTAAATTTTTCTAGAATGGGGCTGAAATTTTTGTAGGAAAGGCTTAGTCGCCCCCCCTCCCCCAACTCAGCAGAACCCAGTCAGGAAGAATTATTTTTCGCAACCCTTGCTCATATACGTCAATGATGGCCATAAGAATATATGTTCTTTATTTTATTTTCAATATTTCTTGCTTGTTTTCCAGGACAGAGAAAAACACTGAAATGTGTCGTTTGAAGCAACTTGCATTTTCCAATATAATTTACTCGTCAAAATATGAGGGACTTCTGAATATTTGCATCCCTTGGAAACTGCTAGCGACAGTCAAAAAGACTTTCGGAATCACGGATTTAACTTGCACGTACGCCGCATGTGCACGATGGTCTTAAGTGGTGGGTCGAAATCGGTTACTTGTTTGACGTATTATCCACTCACTACCACGTGTGAATATTTGTCGATGGTTTCTTTTATTTTCTGAATATAGATGAAATCGAACAGGAAACCTTTTTATTCTACTTAAGGGTGCAGTTCGAAAAAATAAAATCTCCCTCACGGTCTAAGTACACAAAACAGAATAAGCTAATTGCACCAGGGGCTCGAAAAAATTCAGGAGGATTCTTTCTAAGCTGTATTACGCACCGCAATAAAAGAAATAAAGGTGCCTTTTATAAAACTTTCGGAAAAAATTCTTCAACATGGAATTCCACGGCAAAAAAAGTTTCGAAAAGTGGCATATCCTGCTAAATTTTCGATTTTTAAGAAATTTTCCTTAAAGTTTCGCTACTGATACATGTTTATCTTTTATTACAGTGTATAATGCACATTATAAAAAGATATTCTAAAAATTTTGAAGTGCATTACATAATTAGTTTATTTGTATTTATGTACCAAAATCCCATGGTTTTTTCGAACTACACCGTTAACTGTTTGGCGAGAGGCGAACCAGAATCCTGAATCAGGCAGCAGTATGCTCATGGATGTAGCAAACAAAGTTCTTACATTAACATTTCCCATAATTTTATATCTATTATTTTTGTATGTACCGGGCGCGTATAATGTGCATACACATGTTCTTATAAGTTTTATAGAAATAAAGTTTTCTTTAAAAGTACGAGTGTACTGTAATAAAATTTGATTTATTCTTTCTATATCAGAAAGAAAAGAAAATATTTTTAGAAGCAAGATAATATTTTTCTTTCTTGTGACATCATTATAAAACAATCTTAAAATTATCTGTACATAAAATTTTTCTTAATCACTATTTTATAAAATTATATAATGATCAGTAATTAAATATCGTCCAAAATATATTTTTAACTTCGTTGTCCTTTTTCATTGGCACTTTCCTTCTAAATTGTAAAAACTTCGTACGAAACCCACTTTTGTAATAAACCACTATAATTCAAACTATCCCCAATCCACTTCCTCGTTTCCTTCAAGCGGTAATTGTTCCGACGTCTTTAGACCCCCCAGAGCTTTCTCGGAAAACCGGATGGGCTTTCCCGCCAGTAAGGGCCAAATTCTTGATATACGGAAAAAGTCCTGGAATCTGATAATACGGAAAGTTTCCGTAAAATTTCCAGGAAAGTATCCAGTGAATTTACGGTTATTTTTTAGAGTGAATGCTTACATCCGTAACTGTCACCTTAACAACAGCACAGCCTGAAAACTAGTCATTTTGGGCACGAACAACTTCTATCCTTTTTTAGAATGAACTTTGCGTCCATGGGCGCCGGCAGCATAGGGAAAGGGGGGGACAATGGCCCCCTCCTGAATTTTTGTATGCAGTGTTTTCCCTTGCTTTTTTGCTCTTTCGAACATGGTAACCATACGTTAAAGTAGTCTTTGCCCCCCTTGAGTAGTCTTTGCCCCCCCTGAAGTAGTCTCCCCCCCCCCTGGAAAATATTCTGCCGGCGCCCATGTTTGCGTCTAACCTCTGAACGAGGAATTCCAGATAACTGTCATCTGTACGAAACTAAAGGATGTTAGTGTTTTCTTCAGCGTTAGTTTAAGCGAGCTGATATGTGAATCTGACGTGGAACACCATCATGTGGAACACCACATGACTTGCCGCCCAGGCGGTGTAGTGGCTAGAGCGCCCTACTACAATCCTTTGGGCTCGGGTTCGACTCCCGGCTTTGGGTGTGGATGTAAAATTGTACTTTGAAATAAAATATGAACTTGTACATTGGAACAACTGAGATGAAAGCTATAAAAGCTATAGACCTCGAAAAAACTGTGTCTTTCAAACAAACCACATGACTTACATGTACGTTTATTAAACATAAAGGGTGATCAATTTAAGAGAGTAGCCGTTTGTTTTTTGTGTTGTCCACATCTATAATATATGCAGCAGGACTTCCAACATTATTATTTATTTAATATGTCTATAGTTACTGGTGCGGGTATCGCATTTTTTTTTTACACTTTCTAAATGCGGAAACTCGTTTATTAAACGTAAATTCGAGTGTAAATCATTAGTCATTTTTAATCCGATTCTGTGCAAATTCGCTCGGACGTCTTCATTCTTTCACGTTCCCGGCATCGCTTCACACTGTCACATGGATTTTTACGGATATCAGTGGTTACGGATATCAGTGTTCTTGAGAAGCCCTTTTCAACCGTAAACGTTCTCTGTATTTTGATTTGACTTTTCGGCGAGTACAGGCCAGCATGGCATTATTTGTTTTAGTTTTTTACTTTAATACAATATATAGATACAGAGTGTCCGAAAAAGGTGGTAACGGGCTTTAATTCTTTATCTGTTAGAGATAAGTGGGCAGTGTAAATTGAAAAAAAAAATGTTCAAAATAAGGTCGGAAATGAGTCTCCGTTAAGAAAAAATTCCTCTCGTTTATTTACAAAAAGTTACACTGTATACATTTTTATAGGACCCCGTACAAAAGCATTCCCAATTAGTAAAATGTTCCCCATACACTCATGAGGTGATGTATCAGATTTGAGCGCTTCAGCATGTAACGTCGCAGAGATATATTTAAAGAAAGAGGATAGGGGACTGTATATGATTTTGAATGTAAACGTGTATTGCTAGACAGGGGAAAAAAATATTTTCTTTCGTAATTTCTGTCCTACCCCTGAAATGCGATCATTCGTCGTGATTTTTTCCCTTTGAGAGCCATGGAAAAGTGGTTGAAGTTAGCGTTATATTTTTGTTCACATCTCTGACACTTTTTAAGGTATAATTCACAAATATTGTCTCAAATCATGAGTGTGTGTAGCACATTTTACTAATTAGGAATTGTTTTGCACGGGGATCCTATACAAATTTAAAAAGTGTAACTTTTCGAAAATAAACGAGAGCCTTTTTTTCTTGGCGGGGTCTTGTTTCCGACCTTATTTTGAACATTTTTTTCAACTTATACTGTCCACCTATCTCTAATGGATAAAAATTAAAGCCCCGTTACCACCTTTCTGGACACCCTGTATATATTTATATAGATATACATATTTATGCTAGGAGAAGTACCCGTTCTTTGCATGGGAATGCGTATTGTTAAAACTCGTGCGAATGAAAAATATGCAGATTTACCTGTTTGTCTCAGCAAATTTTTATGATGATACTTGAAAACAAATAGTTTTCGGACTAGTAAAATGAAAATACATAAATATGAAATAGTGAAATCATTTCTAGGAATGCATTTTAAGCACATCGGCATTCCGGCAAGTTTCAGCAAATGCCATGAAAAATACAATTAATTTCACCTTGTATTTTGCATTCTTTACAAGAGTGCCTTTGTTTTACACATAATCACAATATCAATCCCCTACATGATACATATCCTAAGATCTTTGTTGATTTATTTTTGATTTTCGTTTGATATCCTCGACTTTTAATTGTTTGGTGATTATTTGGCCATTTGGGGATGCACATAAGTAATAATCATTCCCCATCAAGGCTGAATTTGAAACAATTTTTCATTCTCAAGCCTAATCTATGACAAATTGCTGTATTTAAGTATTGTGAAATCTTTCATTTCGCCGAGGTGGCAAATACCCGAGCTCTACCAAAATTGAACTTTTCAATATTTTTAAAAACGTATCGCCTGCAGAACAGCTTGTGTATTTGCCATCTACGGCGGTTTTGCATGATCTGGCGACTTACATTTACGTGTAATTGATCATTAAGAGTGTTGATAAAACAATGCTCCTTATTTTTACTTTGCTGAAACTTCTAAAATGGCTTAATAAACGCCGCAAAATACTTTATCTTGCCAACAGGTTGCAAATACCCAAACTGAGCCACAACTTCAAAATAAAGGCAATTTTTTTTTTTTAATGTATAACCGTGCATTACATCTTAATTTGAATTATTTTACACTTTGAGATACTGGGCTATCACTTTGGAGAACATGCCTTATAAATCCGCATTGTTTGCAGATACAAACGCTTGCCAAAATGGCACTTTTTAAATCACATCTGTTTTTCAATTCAAAAGTAGTAATTATTAGTACAGGTTACGAAAGCGGGGCTTTCGTTGATTTTATTGTGCTTAATTGATTCAGCATCCGACACAGAGGCGGATCTACGGGGGGGCTATAGCCCCCCCCCTCATTGAAACTGAATTTACACTAGATAGAACAGGGTTTTGAGGCTTTGTTAAAAACTGCGTGTCTAAAAATCGGTTGTTTTGAAATTTTAATTTACTTTTTTTATTTACTACTCTGATTTTTAGACTTGACCTCATTCAATGGTTTTTAACCCTTTCGTTCCCAGGCTACAGGTATTTTCAAACCCTCAGAGTCCCAAGGAATCGCTCGAAATTTCATCTCCCCTTTGAAACATTTCGGTTTCTTTTAAGGATGATCTGATCAGTTACCAAGTTGTTCTCGCCTTTTCCATATATACGTGAATAGCTCATTGTTAGAACGGGTAATGGGCCGACCGAGTTGTATGGTGGATAAAGCACCGTACTCCGGTTTCGGGTTCAACTCCCGGCGGCCGGGGTTCGATCCCCGTCTGGGCGTGACTGTCATTGTGTCTGTCCCTTCATAGGGGGTAACGCTGGCCGCCCACTGTGTGCCCCCATAATAAAATGGTCACACTTTCGGGCAGTTGTAGGGTACAATGCCTAATCGGCAAGTTCTCGCCCGTAGGAAAAAAAAAAGGAATGGGTTATGGCAAGTTGGTTAATGGCAAGCGAAAAGAACAGTATTTGAGCGATGATGTCCATTCGCCCCCTGCAAAGTCGTAAAAAGGGGAGCTAAAAATCTATGCATATATAAATACGCTAAGTAAAACCTTTGTGTCCCTTTTGCAGCACGAACGGATGAGCGCGAAATTTGGCACTGTTAAAGTTCGAGTGGAGGTGTTTGTGCGAATGTTAAATTTTTCGTGTAATGTGCTAGTGCAGCGTAAACAAATTAGAGAAGAGATTTGCCACAGAGTATTTTTGCGCCGATTCGGGCGATGGTTCCATTGTTGTGTAAATTTTGAAATAACAACACTATGCGACTTTTTTAGAGGGTCGATAAGTGCGCAAAGTGCTGTAAATTTCATGTTTTAAATCCGTAGGAAAACGAACTGAACAGGGCAGGTCGCGATCCAAAAGACTCTCCAGTGAAACGTGCCAATTCGACAATTTCTTAACAATCTCCTGCCACGCAATATGCTAAATAAAATTTTCTCCGAAAATATTATTGAAGAAATACCTCAGCAATTAATAGCAAATGAAAATAATTTTATTAATGAAGTGTATGGAAATATTTCCGAAAACATACTCTCAGATAACATACTGAAGTCCGTTATAATAGAACCTAAAAATGGTGATTGAACTTTTATTAATGCTGACTTCATCGAATATCTGATGAATAGAGAACATATCACCATAGCTACGATAAAATAATTTGCTATGATGACAATGAAATCAATAACTATCCAGTAGTTTTTGAATTCTTTCACTATGAATGTTTTTTCTTTTTCCGGTTAGCCGGGAGCAAGTGAAAAATTGCGGAATAATAGTAATCTGCGTCAAATGCTTACAAAAGTAAAGCAATTTCCAGTACATAGTCGTTTATCTCTTTCTATATTTTCGAAGTTCAATTTAATTTCGTATTTTTATTTAATTACACACGTCTTTTCCAGTTCCAAATTATGGAACCAATAAGCATACAAATGTCTTATTTGTATGCTTATTGGTGTAATGTGTAGATTGATATTTTTGTATATATTGAATTCTGTATATAAATGTTATTTTGTATACGTACTAAAATTTTCGGCTTTGGTTTGGGGAACGACAGTGTTTCAGAAATAGTCTTTAAAGATTTCTCCGAAAAAAATAAAAAGCGGTATTTGCGCCTGGCTAACCGAAAAATACCATACTTTGCCACCACATATGTTAGTATTGAAAGGTTTTTTTTGCTTCGTTATACTAATCATAAACTTAAATACAAAGGAAGCATTAGTCAACGGAACAAGAATGCGCATCATGTTTATCCATCGTAATGCTATTAATTGCGGAGTTTGAACTGAAACTTCAGGCAATAAAAGAATTTTAATTCCACTTATAAAATATTCTGGTACTTATTTTTACCATCTCCTTTTAAAAAACTCAGTTTCCAAATATACCTGTTTTTGCGATGACAGTAAATGAATCTCAAGGACAATCATTCGAAAAAAGTGCATATTTATTGAGGCAGCAAGTTTTTATTCATGGTCAGTAGTACGCCTCAGCAAGTAGAGTTCAATCAATTGACGGTTTAAGATTTTATAACTCCGAACATAAAGGGCCTTTAGCCGGCGACAGATTCAGGCTGAATTTTCGGAGGGGGCCACTAGACTTTTCAGATTAGCCTAAATTGTTCAAAACGGAAACTGAATGTGTGAAATCTTACAGTAACGTGTGAAATGCAAGTCGGTAGAGGGAGATGACCACTATGACCCGCTCGTTAGAGCTGCCTTTGCATTTAGCAAAATATGATAGAGTTTTTATAAAAGCACTACCTTCACAGAAAAGTGTGGTGGTTGTAAAGTGAAATTGTACAAAAGTCGTCACTATAGGCCGATGGCCTCTTAGCCAGTGTGGTCATTTTAGTAGGTACTGCTTGACAGTAGAACTTTATTCACGCTCAAATTAAAAAATTTGAAGCTTTATGGTAGAATTTCGACCACCGGCAGAGAATTAGTACATATAATTTAAATATAAACAGTCTTTGCGTGCGCTTTGTGCGCTGCACGTCACGGATTCTGTACTGATGTGTACTTGATGTGGGATACCTTATGATTGATGTACATAGTGCAGGGATACTATTACTATGGCTAATTTTCCTTATCTGGTTTTCGGACATTTCCTGTTCATACAAAAGTACACCCGTTTTGAACGTTTAGGTTTAGGAATGGTGGAAGAATTTCTTGGAAGTACTGTAGTCCTTTCTAAGCAGGCTTCAAAAGCTTAACCCTTTGAAATTGCTATCACTACTATTTCTTTCCGGGTGAAACTCTAGTGCGATTCATTTGCTCTCTGTCTAGCTCCATTCGTGTGTAGAATTTAATTTAAATGCAGATATTATGGACTGAAAAAAAGCGGTCATTGAGTCGTAATATATAGGTGATTATTTTATGAAAATTTCGAAAAATGATGATTTGTCTAGTTAAAGTGAAAGCGCAAATCATCAGGTAGAAATCATAAATGCACAGACCCAGAACAAGCTATTTCAAGCGGAACAGCACTCACAAAATGTACATGCATTACTATCAGGTAGTTCGTTAAGAGGTGCATAATTAGAAGGAATACAATGATATTATGGAAAAAAGAGATATGATTTAAATTAATTTTTTCAGACATTGTTTTTCCTATGAAGTGCAAGTTCCTAGCAGGTTCGAATATTTTACTTTATCAGAAATTCGCACACGTTTCACGAAAATCAATTACGAAATGCCATAGGCAGGCAGAAAAATAAAATATACAGACGACATGTAAAAAAGTCGTCCCAAATGTCGCCAAGCTTGGATAACTGTACCCAAATTATGGAATAACCAGTAAGTTACCCCCCCCCCTTTACCCAATCCTAGATCCGCCACTGATCCGACATGATCAATTTGATGATGCTTCCTGAAGAAAACCGCCAAATCAAAGTAGCTATTTGTCTCATTTCGAAAAAACCGCTTCATCTGAAATTTGAAACTCCTGTTATTCAAGCAATCTTATATGAAATTTGAAAATTTATGAAGTTTAAGAAACAACATTTAAACTTAATTCTTTCTGATGTTTTTTTTTTTTTTTGGGGGGGGGTAAAACTAACGTAATGTCCATGCCATTTCATGATTTTCAAATTACGATATTCTGCTGTAATAATAGCATTTATGCTTTATTTAAAAGCATGAATCATTTTATGCTGGCGAAAGTCGCCAAGTATGGTAAGTTGAAAAAAGTTTTTAATTAATAATTAAAAAGGTAATTAAAATTTGAAAATTCTAACTATCAGATGTACATTATCGAACTCATCGGCTCATATGTTCAAATTTTCAGGGCTGTGAATGCTGTAGATTTGTCTAGAGATCGCATACGTACAGGCTTACAATCATTCTCTTTTATTATCGCTTGTCTCCGGGGAGGTCTCACCGTAAATCAAAAACGTTTTTAATCTAAAATAAAACAACATGTAAATTGTGGTAAAGAATCTTCCAAAAAAAGTGCATAAGTGCACAGCTGTGGAATTACATGCAGTTTTGATGCACAAAATACGATAATTTAATAATATTGATGTTTGGTGTTTTCTCTCCAAATAAAAGAGATATCGCCAAACTTTGTTCAGTAATCGAACAAAAAATCTAAAATTATATACAAAAAACTACACGAAAAGCACAATAAAAAGCATGTTTACCTTCTGAACATGTACCATGTAAGGAAAGTATTGTAATCAGGGGCGTAGCCAGAAATTTTTCATGGGGGGGGGGGGTTACGACTACTACAACTCATATATATGTATACGTGCGTGTGATAATATAGTGAAGAATATACATTTTGTATGGCAAAAAATTTCTCATGGGGGGTTATGACCCCCCTAACCCCCCCCCCCGTGGCTACGCCCCTGATTGTAATCATGAAAAAATTCGACTTCGAAATGTTGGTGTATTTACACGCTTTGAGGTCTTCTGAATTCAAATATGCTATTTTTAGTATATAACTTGTTTTAGAATTAATAAATTTGTAATTCGAATATAACTGTTTCAAGTTACTTCATTCAGAAACTACAAGTTGTAATTGGAAAAATAACTGTTCAAGTTATTTTTCCTAAGTCTTCTGGGATAGGGTTCGCGTCTGGTATCTGCTCCTCTATAGTATTGTTGTGTTGTATTGTGTTTAAGGAAAGTTCACTCGAGGGGTATCTGCATAGATGAGGCGGACTTTTTGTTTGGCTTGGACGGTGGACTTTTTGAGGGGTACAAACGCGTATTCACGTTACATCTGACGAAAACCGTCCAAAAATGCAGACTGTCCGTTACCAAAACAACCTAAACAAAGTAAGCCAAAAAACTGAAACTTCGACGACCTGGTTTCGAGCCAGGCACCTTCCGTCTCCCAGCTCAAAGCGGTATACCTCTGGTGGGGCTTTTAACTTCATGATACAATTCAAGACATTTTTTTAAAAAGAAAATTTTATTATTGTATATGTTTATTTTACTCATATTGTATAGTTATTCATACTTTAAAAATATTATTTAGTGAAGTACTTTAACATTCACTTCAAGTTAGCTGGAATTTTCTCGACAGTTAAGTTTTAGAAATTTATTTTAAATTAAGTAATTTGTAAACCTCTTTCATATATTATTGCAGAAGGTCGACTCATCATTAGTGGTGTTTGCAGTGATGCAACTCAGAAATGTTCAATACAAGCCGTTATTTTTATACACCCAATCGATTACTGGAATTTAGTTTTCACTAGAAATGTAACATACCGCTCTCTGAGCCTAAGTAATTCAATTAGACCACAAAAGCTCCCTATCAATTTCTAACTTACTTTCTGACTTTATGTAGTTGTTTATTAAGATAAATGCTCCAGTAGTGGACCACTTAAGGGTACTTCCTCAAGTATCATCTTAACTTTAGAGGAATTTTGTTATCCTATATTTTTTTATGGTTGTTCAAACTCATATGTAAATTAATAATCATCTAAAATATCAAACAAATTGTGAGATAATTTATAAAAAAAATAATACAACTTGGGTCATTTCTATGCACCAGAGTGGGTATGGCAAAATTTTGATGTAACAGTACGAAAAGTGGGCCAATTAGATGTGTCAAATGGCTAAGGAAAATAGAATGAAGTCGCTAGTTAGTCGTTAGTTATAGAATGAAGTTATATAGTAATAATAACAACTAGCTGAAACCCGTCGAATTCGACGGTCACTTTATAGACCGTCATGTTTCAAAAATAAACGGAAACGCGATCAGGAATGTCACCAAGGCTTTATAAAAAACGAACAGGAAAAATAGAAGAGCGACGCGGACGAAACATGACGCAAGACAGGAAGTAAACAAAAAGTTTCGTGGTAATGCAGCTTACTTTAGCAAGTCTACGCTAGATGGCGGTGAAATGATTGAAATCTTTAAAATTTCTTTTAAAAATACTATTTCTTTTAAAAATTCTTTTAAATACTATATTTATCGAATTTTTAAAAAAAAGAAGAGTACATACAAAATGCCGAATAAGCACGAATACAGTTACATATTATAATTATTTCTCTCAAGACCATATTTTAGGTCCAGCCATCGGCCACCGTACGTCCAGGTGGATCCGCGTGAGTAATCTTGACTTCGATCTAGCCAATCTAGCCCTAGAAAGAGCGACGTACAGCATTCCATGAGAAAATACCGGTTCGGGAAGATAAACGCCAACAGTACGAAGCGGTTGACCTTGGCTCGTAGTTATTGTCATGGAAAGTTGAGTCACTTGGAGTGAGGGGAAACATGAGCTCACCGCTTAAGATTGCTGCAGAAATAGAATTCGGATGAAGAGATTTGATGATCATTCGCGTTCCGTTAACTAAACCTTTTCTAACATCCAAGAACCTAAGGAGCATGACAACTGCGCCAGGTTTTAAACGAAGAGTGTGAGGAGGTAGACGCTCCTTTCGAACGAGTGTAAGAATTCAACTGGTTATCGCATGCTCTTTCACTCTCATCTTCAGTTATTATAGAACCAAGACTATGATAAGTCATTTCAGAGATAGAAAACTGCTGGATGATTTTATTGTTGATTTCCAAGCAATGCGAGCTCTTGGGACATTTTATCACTTTGCTTTTGAAATCTTGCTCTGACAGATTCGCCATATCTGGCCCATAAATGCGTTAAATCAAATCTCCATGGCAAAGCATTTCTCTTAGACAGTTCTCATTCACAGTTCTGAGATCAGTGAATGATTTAGGACCTGGACCACTGACTGACAGAAGTCTCAAAGCGAATGTTTCCTGATGCTTTGGGATGTTAGTAAAAGCTCTTCCGATTGCGAACCGTTTGTTCTTCTTCTTTTTCCAGAATTTGTTCTCAAATATATACTCCTTCGGAACATCTTGATAAAGCGTGTTACGTGCATCTGGATCGTTAGCATTAAGCTCAAAGAATACAGTAAGAGTTGTTCTAGCATTTTCGACATGAAGATTTTCACAGTGACAGGTCATCTGTACAAAACCTGTCTACAAATCACGTCTACAAAACCTGTCCACAAATCACGTCGACAGAATCGAGTAGACAAAATCTGGGCGTGAACGAAATAACACCCTAATGCTAATAAGCGATAAAGCGTCAAAATAAAGAAGGCTTTTTATGACTGCAAAATGTATTTAATAAACTACAATGTTATTTCTATGGCGAAAAATTGCACATTTGAAGTTCTGCTACGCCTGATCCCTTCGACTTCTAAAATTTTTCTCTTTAGATGATACATCTACGGACCAAGACCTTTTTTTAGACCCCTCAACCAAATTTTTACACATAGCTGTTCTTTCAATTTAGTGGATATCGGAAAAAACATGTTTCGAATTGATATATCAGAAAAATTAAGGACATAAGCGATAAAGCGCGAATATAAAGAAAGCTTTTATTACTGCCAAATGTATTAGGTTGTAACGAAAGTTTCCCGCCACCGCAAACTCCGTCAGCACACAGTTCTCGTTGGCGTATTTGCTCATATTTTGTCAAACGATTTTTGGCATTTGAAAGAAAGAGGTTTACTTTATAACACTGTGTTGTGAAATCTGTAAAAAATGTAGTTATCATTAAGTATAGGGTGTCTCAAATAGAACCATCACTCTAGAGGATTAGAACCATCATTTACTTCCAGTTGTGTTGCAAAAAGCCAGCTACATAATATCAACGAATTATGAGTACAGCTTTAAGTACTATTGTTTTATCATGTGACACTGTGTAGGTTTGGTACCGAAAGTTCAAAAACAGTTATCTAAGGAGTTAGAAGTTAGTATTTCAGGCAGATATGGCGGAAAACTTTCGTTACAACCTGATATTTAAAGAATCACAATGTTATTTCTATGGCGAAAAATTGCACATCTGCCATTCCGTCAAGCCTGATATGTTCGACTTTTTCTGTTTTTCTCTTTTGATCACACATCTACAGGCTAAGGCCTTTTTTAGACACTTTTTAAAAAATTTCACACCTAGCCGTTCTCTAAATTAATCGATACAGTTAAAACACGTTCCAATTTAACAGATAAGTGATAAAGGCCAAAATAAAGAAGGCGTTTATAACTGCCAACAATGAGTTGTAATAAACCACAATGTCATTTCCATGTCGAAAAACTTTCAGTTTTGGCGAGTTACCGCCAAATTTGACGTCAAAAATAAGTCTGCAAGACTGAACTCTATTTGGCAATATCCGCTATATTTCGCGAGAATTTGTTCAAAGCCTTTTAATTTAGCATGGGAATAATTTTTCTTTATGGTGAAGTAATTCGAAGTCGGTTTTCATTTCTTTTTTTCTAAATCATACTTGATCTTATTCTAATCAGAATATACCTGGTAAGTTTATTAACATATATGCAAGATATGGAATCACAAAATGGTTTATTTATCAAAGAAAGTAGTAAAAAATCAGCGGAATTCGAAAAAAGGAGTGACTTGACATGTATTCTTCGAGGGACAAATAATTAATCCGCCAAAGGGCTTGAGCTCTTCCTGATTTATTTGCATTTTCTCGCGCTGCTCATAAATATACAATATCAGATTGACAACTGAAAAGTTAAAGAAATAAGCGATAAGGCGCCAAAATAAAGAAGACATTTAAAACTGCTAACAATGGGGTTAATAAACCACAATGTTATTTCTATGCACCTCCGCCGTTCCGCCACGCCTAAGCGGTTCGACTTTTTCTGATTTTCTCTTTTGATGACACATCTACTGACCAAGA
This sequence comes from Cheiracanthium punctorium, assembly GCA_038373885.1. Lineage (NCBI taxonomy): Eukaryota > Metazoa > Arthropoda > Arachnida > Araneae > Cheiracanthiidae > Cheiracanthium > Cheiracanthium punctorium. The sequence goes on along the minus strand of JAWZYV010012076.1, from coordinate 154,796 downwards.
CTGATCTTTAGACTCCTCAACCAAATTTCTACACCCAGCCGTTCTCTCAATTTAGTTGACGAAAGAAAAATGCATTTCAAATTAATTGGGATGTATTGATATTGCACCTTCGTCGTTCTGCTACGCCCTAACCGCTCCACTTTTTCTAACTTTCTCTTTTTAGGGCACATCTACAGGCCAAGACCTTTCTTCAGACACCTCAACCGAATTTTTACACCCAGCCGTTCTTTCAATTTAGCGGATACAGGAAAAAACATGTTTCGAATTTAATATATAGATACGTTAATATTATGGGCTCAAAAAATACACTAAAAATGGCAGATGAAATGTTTTATTTGTTGACTCTTTTCTCAAAACGGCCATTTTTTTTTTAAAGATATGCGTTAATTCTCGATCTTTCATTTTCAGTTGAGTCATTATGAATATTAAATCTTTACATGTTATGTTGGATAAATCGTTTTCAACTATTACAAAGTCCTTTTTTTTTGTAGATTTTAGCCCCAGAACCTTTGTTTTCCAGATTATGCACAAATACACATACTTTTATTTCTTTTACCTTCCATGAGGGATACAAGAGCAAACTGACTTTCATTCAGATGTAATAGGTCAGGGATAGACAATCCCTTTTCTTCACTTTAATCATACTCCCTCCCGTTCACTTCGCGAAGGATAGAATCATCAAGGGAAATTGAAGACTCAGATTTTCTGTTTCTTTTTATGCGCATGACCCACTACTGGTTAAGGACAGAAAAGCATGTGCTCCAGGACTGGCAACGCCTCCTAGATATAGAAAGCCTTACAACTCCTATGTTACCAAGGTTTGACGTTATCTCTTGGCCTACAAAAGTGACGTCATCACAGTTGTTATTTCATAAAGTAAAACTAATTAAAGTTTCTGGTGAATGCTACAAATATTGGAAAATATCTTAAATTAAACATTAAAATTAAAATAACTTTCTCATACAAAATTATTCATTATGCTCTATTTCCTTATCATATTATCTAATCAGTCATGGTTAAAAACTGCCATTTGTCGTAAAATTACATTTCTTATCTCAAATTGCTATTCATGGGTAAAATCACCAGAAAGTTTTAATTCTTTTATTTTGTGAAAATAAAACTTTTAAACGTAGGCCTTGTGATGACGTCAGAGCTTGGTGACGTAAAAGATGTAAGGCTTTCTATATCTAGGAGACGTTGGTTCAGGGCACCCTCTACCCGCTTCTGGAATATTTATTAAACCATTGATCTAAAATTGGGCCACCCATCACTATCCATAAATTATTATTACAATTTCATTCAATGATGGTTTATATTACATTCAGTATATAATCAAACAATATGAATAACAAGTTCTTTTAAAAACAAGTATAATTTGTGTTAAAAAATAGTTTTAATGAAGACTTTCTTCTTAAGGAAATCACTAAAATTATGCTTAAAATGCTTCTCTAAGAGACCAACTTCAGTAACAAATTTTCTTTTATCTAACTAAACAGGAAACGAAGGCTACAACTTTGGTATTTAGTTGATAAGGTTTACTGTCACTCAGAGGTTGATCGCATATTTCAATGGATTGTTTTAATTTCTTGTTTTTAAACTTAAAATTTCAAATGGCCCACTACTGGAGAACTTACCTTAGTCATTTGATTTACTGTCTATAAATATATGTGGTGTTTTGCGTATAAATTTGCTATAACTGTGGAAATGTTTCGGCCAGTACACAAGCTGTAATTTTACTGAAGTGAAAATTGAATATTCATCATAACACGAGTATTACAAAAAGGTGTGGGTGATCCCACCCTACCTCCAATCAAAAGTCACATTGTGTTAACCCCCTTCCCCCCCCCCCTCCCGTCTTCGAACGTTACGTAATTTATCGATGGTCCCATGGAAGAAAAAATACATGAATGATTTTGAACGAACTTCAAATCTTTATTAGTTTATCCTACAGAGATGAGATTTCAACAGGGTGCGAATTGAGCATTTTCTCCAGCGGAGGGACATTTGAGAGAAAACATTCTCTATCAGGGGACATTTAAAAAAAAAAGAAAGAAAAAAAGAGGAGTGAAAGTGTAAATGCTCCACTCACATAATATATTAGGTATTACATGATAAATGCAGTCGCCAACATGTCTGAAAAGTGACTTAAATTCAAACAAAAGTCTACCGCCGCTTTTCTATGCACATATTCCTGCCTATGTTCAATCTCCGTCTACCCTAAAATTCGGCTGGTGACAGAGCAGTGCTTGTTCGTTCATTTCGCAGTCTTCCTTTGAAACCTGACCCCAGTTACGGAGTGAGAAGTGGCATCAGGCATGTGTATATCTATTTCAAAGGCATACTTGTTACTTGCCCCTTTGTCTAGTAATCAAAAGAAAAATTTCTATTCTCATTATTTAAAATCGTTAGGTACTGTTGAAATTGTAGGGAGGGAAAGAGATTAATTTAACATTTCTACAGCAGGGGACAAATAGTAATCAGGGGCAGGGATCAATTAAAATTTCTCAGCCAGGGATATTACATTCTTCAGCCGGGGACGATCCCCGGCATCCCCTCCGTCAATTCGCACCCTGGATTTCAAGCATAATTTTCGTCAACTGGATTACATGAAATTCAATTTTGCCGTCTTTACTGGTCTTCTTTATCCAATAACTGTCTCCCTCTACGGCGTCTTTACTTTCCAGCCTTCTCCAACAACTGTCTCATCTCGGGGGGTCTCCCTCTATAGCCGCTTCCACGTCTTGGCAAGTAATCTTCACAACTTTGGTTGTAAGTGTAAACTAATAAAGATATACATCAAGTCTTTATTAGTTTATCCTACAGAGATGAGATTTCAAGCATAATTTTCGTCGACTGGATTACATGAAATTCAATTTTGCCGTCTTTACTGGTCTTCTTTATCCAATAACCGTCTCCCTCTATCAGTGTCTTTACTTTCCAACCTTCTCCATGAGCAGTCTCATCTTGGGGTCTCCCTCTATGGCCGCTTTGACGTCTTGTCGAGTAATCTCCGCAACTTTGGTGGGGGGCAGTTCTGTTTCTAGAGTGGGCGACGTTGGCGCAGATCTCTAGGAATTCCGTTTCAAAGTATTGCAAGCAACCAGCAAAAAATTCATCAATTCCTAGAGCAATCTCTCTTTTATAACCTGCGTCTTCCATAACCTGCTGCACGTGTGATGTAGAAGCTGCTTTTCTTTTCTTCCTTGCTATCCTCGACGATTCTGCACAGAATCAAGACATATAGCATTGTATTAAAAGCGGTCTAGCGCAGTTTCACTAACTTTTTTCCTGATGGGGTATTCTGAAGCTCATTTAGCGGAGTAACTTAACCCATTTGTGCCTGGATATTTTTGCGACTTTCTTCGATTTTTACTAATAACAGAAATAATAGATAAATTTCTGATGTCAACTTCTTGAACAAGGGATGATTTCTTTTAAAATCATTATGCATAAACATCGAAATATCAACATCCTACTGGGTCATGTTAAAATATTTTGTAGAGTTGAGGCTCATTACTCATGAATAAAGGCTAGGAAAAATAAATAACGTTTTCGACTAATAGCGAAAATGCCGCCCCAAAAAGGGACACTAGGCATAAATGGGTTAAGTAAATAAGAAATTAGTAAATTGGAGACTGTAGCAACAACATATTTTTTCGTTAAGCTCCGGGGAGCAAAGTTTGATAAACGATGATATAGAGTATTGCTTATTGCTCAGCATTCGTGAACAGTAGGGCATTTCGCAACGAGCCAACGGAAAGTAACAAGAAATACTGTAGGTGAAAACTTTCTACTACTGCTTGTAAAGCCCGATTCGTAGAGAAAAAGTAAGTAGGCAAGACTTAAGTGAAGGAAACAAAAGCAACACTTAAGTGAAAGTAGCAAAGGCAACACAAGTGAAGCAATCATACCTGTCAAGTGACGAGGGGACGGTAGGGGTGGATTTCGACAAGGTTCATAATACACTGCTCAAAACAATTAAAGGATATTGCGGTTTTAGGTGGATCTTGTGGCTGGGAAACTTTTTAGCTGACTGATACATGGTCGACAGACGTAGTAGGTTATATGAGAATAAATTACACATGTTTGGCAGAAAAAAAATGCATTTTATTGCGCATTTGTGTAGAAAAGGAAAAAAAAACACAATTTGTGCATATGAGAAAAAAAGTATAAGAAAAAGTGTTTTCTTCAAACGAAATTATTTTCAGTATGGGGTATGGTTTCCACGGACGGCCAGCAGTGTTGAACACCTTTGAGGCGTGGAGTCAATGAGGCTATTAATCACGAGTTGGGGTATTCTGTCCCACTCTTCCAGACGTGCTCTTTCCAGTTCTTGGAGAGTTTGTGGAGGTGGTTGGCGGCCAGCAACTCGTCTTCCTAGAGCGTCCCAAACGTGCTCTATTGGATTCGTGTGTGGAGAACACGCTGGCCATTCCATTCGTACGATTCCTTCCTCGAAAAGGAAATCCTCCACCACGTTAGCACGATGTGGCCTGCAGTTATCGTCCATTAAAATGAAGTCATCTCCGATTGCTGCAGCGTAAGGGACTACAATAGGTCTGAGGATCTCATCCCTATATCGGCGACCAGTCAGAGGTCCATCTCGAATGATGTAGAGGTCTCTGCGCCCGTCAATGGAGATGCCACCATACACCAACACTCTACCACCGCCAAAGCTGACACTTACATGCACGAACGCAGGATTATTCCTACTGCCACGGTCCCTCCAGATGAAAATACGCCTATTATCAGGATGAACTGAAAAACGGGACTCGTCAGAAAAAAGAACATTGCTCCATTCATTTCTCCTCCAGTTCACATGCTCTGTTGTCCACTCCCTGCGGTCGCGACGATGCCTTGATGTTAGTCTAACACATACCATCGGTCGGCGAGCATACAGACCTACACCATGGAGCCGGTTTCGGACAGTCTGAGTTGTAACCGTGGTGCCAGTTGCCGAACGAAGGTGTTGTTGGAGAAGAGTAGTGTTCATGTTCCGGTGTCTCCGAGCCGTTAACACTAAATAACGATCTTCATTGGGCGTTGTTGTCCGTCTACGACCTTGCCCTGGTCTTCGGCCTGCACTTCCAGTCACCAAAAACCGGTTCCAGATCCTGGAAATCACACTTTGTGACACTTCAATGGCTTGCGCTACTTCGGCTTGAGTTTGGACCCCTTCTAACCTACCGACAACTCTCCAGGCTTCTGAATCGGTTAAATGACTTCGCTGAGACATCGTACTCATCGAAACAAAGCAGTCACTGAATGCCGATCATCCTTGTCTTCATTGTCTTTTATTCAGTTGAAAGTCCAATTTCATTCGCTGCCGCTGAAGCGACGTTTTTGACGTCGAACTCAAAATTAGCACACTCCACAGTTTGAAAATCAGAAAAATTTGCATTTGTGATTCTCTTCTTCCATTTTCGAAAAAAAAAACTTTCGCTTATATCTTTATTTTATATAAAACTTACAATATCCTTTAATTGTTTTGAGCAGTATAGTTTTCGATGGGAGTGAGGTCATCGTGCATTTTTCCGGCTTTACAGGTTAAGGAAGTTTGGCAACTATGTTACTAAAAGAAGTGCCCTATATAATACTATGCAGGTCTTTCGGAAATAGGAAAAAATTGCAAAAATGATAATGCGTAATGCGAAACTCATTTTTTAAAAGGAGAAATGATAAATAATAAAAATATACGCAATTATAAGTGCATTTATTACTGTATCAAACGTGGTATTTCGTTAATTTCACATTCAATGCGGAAACTGTTTGTTATCCCAATGGTAATTTAACGATAGTCAAATTTGTACAAGGGAAAACAGGAGACATTTAATATTTCCATTCCAAAATGTGGTACAAGGTTATGAATACTCAAATAAAACACCTTTTCTCGTCTTTACTGCTAAGGGATATTTGTTTCAAATATCTAATCGAGATAAATAAAGGAATCATGTCCACTCCACCAATTTTTTTTCTGAATGGTCCATAGAGATATGAAGCGGGGCCGGGAACGTAAAAGAAAGATTATATCCGAATAAGATCTCACTACACCAATCATGATGGTCGGTGACTTTAATGGTAATGTCTCATGTTGTCCGACTTCAGCGAGTTTAATTTGTCTTACATCAAAACTTCTCCAACAACACTAGGTAATACCCGTATTGATTTAATGTTTACAGAACTCTCAGTATATTCTGTATGCCATTTGTTTCGTATTTTTCGTATCACCTATAAACATATAACACAGCCATTATCTGTTTACTTGATTTCTTTACTGAACCCGATGAAACCCAAAGAAAATATTATTCGTTACATACAAGTATTCACGTGAAACACGCGGCGGTGTCCACGGCACAGCCATACCTCGTTTTTTTAATATCAAGAATGAACGTCTATGGACGCCGGCAGGGGGGGGTCAAAGGGGTCACTTGACCCCCCCTGGAAAGTGTGACCTTTTTTTAATAATCACCGTAAACACAAAAAATGGCACTTGCCCTTCCTCTGGAAAATTGTAGTAATTTTTGTATTTCAACATACTGCAACTAGCTGTAAAATTTCTCAAAAAAATAATTTTTTTTCCTGGTTGCTAGCACATTTCAACACATGCGTGGCACTTTCATCAGAAAATCAAAACATTTTTATATTTTATCTTCTAATCTTTTTTTTCTTTTAATAGTAACGTCTGTATTTTTCATTTAAATATTTAAGATACATTCTTCGCCTGAATTGTATTTCACCCTTTTACGTTCCTTATCAGTTTATTTAGCCTGCATAGTTCTGTAGTTTCATTTTTACATTCCAAAAAGTTTTAATTTTCTTTTTTAATTTCATTTTCTAGAAGTACTACCCACAATAATGGCGCAGCAAAAGGGGGGGGGGTCCAGGGAGTCCGGACCCTCTGGACAGATTCTGTTTATCGGCGAGACAACCGGAGCCCATGGGTACCACCAATTTCAGGGTTCCAAATGTTTTTTGCATTAAGATATTATTCTTTAAAAAATACTTTATATTGAAAAATACAGTGAAACCACCTGTAAGGGACACCTCCGAAAAAAGGATAACTCTATTTAAGGGACAGTTCTGTTGGTCCCAGTCTCTTTGAATTGTTACCTTAATGTATTTACCTATGATTAAGGGAACACTCTATTTAAGGGACACCGTAAAAAGGTTTCAAAAATAACGTATAGGTTTCAAAGGCAAGTTTGCGGTAAGAGAAACATAGTTTTAAGAATAAACCCCAAAAATTTTTTCCTACTTTCAATGACAAAAGCGTAGAACATTCTTGCACTAAGTAGCCATGTCAAGCAGAAGTGAAATTCGCATCTTCTCTCTAAAAGGGTCACTATCTGTCATGTCACATGTTAATATGTGTTCAACCATACGAAGCCATTTTAGTTCTTTAAAACTAACCCAGCCTCAGCTTTTGTAAAAGATTCTCAATGATGAAAAATTCCTGGAAAATATGAATGGCGACCCTCTTTTCAACTTCTTCTGGAGGGATTTATCCTTTAATCTCTATATTTTGAAAACAGCTTATCAGTACAGCAGAGAAAAGGGCATCAATACACTGGAAAAACAGCAAGTTGTGGCGCAATCAAAAGTTGTACACATTCAAAGAATTCAAAATGCAGTTTTCAGTAGTGAGAAGGAAACTGTTAGCAAGTTGCAGGGCATTCAAGTCTTATCAGTTCTTGCTAAGATTGGAGAGCATAAGGTCTGTGTAGTTTTGTCAGGGACGTTGCCAAAGTAGGGATGGGCAGGGGGCTTGGCCCCCTCCGCTAAAATTTTGGATTTTTGTTAATTGGATGTCAATAAATCAAGCATTTTTGTGCGAAATTCTACCTTTTTCACCTTTTGGGCACTTCCCGGATTTTTTTTCCCTCGCTGCGTCCCTGAATTTTATGCTTGAGTCGTAGTTTTACATGCACATCTACTATCCAGGATAACATCAGCATCAAAGAGTAAAAGGATAACATTAAAAAGAAAAGTTGGTGTAATCCATTCAGCAGAAGATGAAAAGCTTGCGAGACTAAGTCAGAAATTTAGTAGTATAAGTAAAAACCGAGTAAGTCATGTACTGAAACAACTTCAAAGTTTATGTCAAACCTAGCTTCACTAAAATTACTTGACAATGCTACTTATTTATACAAAATTTATTTAAAGTATACCATAGATGCCCAATTAAGTGACATTTTTTTAATATGGACCCTCTGAATAAGGGACACCTCTATTTAAGGGACAAAATATCTGGTCTCGTGGGTGCCGCTTATTGAGAGGTACTACTGTATATTAATTTCGAAAGCTTAAGAAATAAATTTTTTACTTTTTATATTCTCATGCGTATTATCTACAATAAACAATACCAAACACTCATCAATATGTTTGCTGAGCGTAATTAGGTGCATATTGGTAAACACGGTTAATTATTTTGTTTACAGTTCCAGGAATGGGACCCTTCGCCTTACAAGTTTGAGTCTCTTGTCAAAAAAGGATATTTTGCGGATTATCATTATGATTTTTAAAATGATAGTACTACCATAGTATTTTTAGAATCATGATGCTATTAATATGTGGTTAGCATCATATATTAATAGCATCATGGATGGAAAACTTCAGGACGCCAAGATAATTATCTAAATGTTTCGACTAACATTGTATACGTGAATCGTTCCATAAAGATATTAAAATATGTTTTGCTTTTACTTGCGAAGTATTAAACATAAATATATATTATACTACACCATAATTGAGAGGACACAGATTATTAATTTCGTAAATTGCAATACAGCGTTAGAGATGTGAAGTAATACATAATTAAGGAAGAGATTTTAACACAAATTTACTTTAAACCATTGAAACAGACACTGTGCCCTCTCAATTTCGGGGTGCTTTTTTCTAACATTTTAGTTAAAATTTTATGCCGTTTACTTGAAAATAATGGCTGTTGTTTATTATGGAATATCTATATAAAATAAAAAATTATAGACTTTTGTCTGTGCATTAGTTGGAATTTAAAAATTTTACTATTACCATACTTTTCAAGCCCCTGCAACCCAGTGCGACCGTCAAGAAAGAAGGTTGTCTGTCTGTCGTTCTGCCGTTTTGTCATTCCGTCCGTACCGCTTTTTTTCCCCCTCACATCACGTAAAAGTTACTGAAGCGAACGAAATGAAATTTGGTGACATAACATGATACTCAAATTAAACTATAGCGAATTTTTTAAAAAATATTCATTATAATTTGAGATTTTGCGAAAATGGTTTCAAACTACGTAAATTTTTGTCCGCGCATTACGTAATAATGACGGAAGCGAATGATATGAAATTTGATAACATGATAGGTGGTCCTTCAACTTAAAAACTATAGGCGTCGAATTTTTTAAAGATTTTGAGATTTGTGAGAACTGAGTTCATGTTTGTTCCATTCCTGAAAAATGGCAATGAAATATAATTAAATTTGGAATTATGTTAGATGGCAGGGTAATTTAAACTACTATAAATGGGCAAAATTGTTTTAAATGTTTCGTATATTTTGAGATCGTGTGAAGATTGAATACATGTTTGTTCCATTCCTGAAATTTTTTAGTGGACTAGAATGAAGTCTGGAATTATGTAAAACGGCAGATTAATTTAAACTATTGTTTTAAATATTTCGTAGATTTTGAGATTTTGTGAAAGTCATATCTTGCATGCCGCAAAATGGCTTAAGAGAATAGAATGAAATCTGGTAACGTGATCACAACAACTAAAACAATAAATGTCGGAATTAAAAAAAAATTTGAATAATTTTTAAAACTTCTTGAAAATTTTTATTTGCTTTTTTAGATTTTGTGAAAATTGTGCATAATTTTCTGGAGGCATAATGTTAAAATATCTATAGTGAATCAAACAAAATTTAGATAAAGGCAAGGAATGACCTATTGACTTTAAAAGTTCATTCCACTAAAATAACACCTTAATTTTAAAAATAAAATGTTTTCTTTACTGACAATTTCACTCAGCAATTTGTTACTCTCTTCCCTACTTTTTACTACTTAATCTTTTAACAGTACACAGAAGTTTAGCCAATCTTTTAGCAATACACAGAAGTTATAACTTTGCTTTCTATACTATTGCCAATATGCTGATTCCATTTTTTGTACTCCTACATTGCTGACAAAAATTCAGTCTTTTTTTTTTGGTATTACATATTAACCCATCAACGACGGGTACTTTAGCTAGTTGGATATAAATTGTAGCAAATCCCTCATTTTTTATTAATTACTTAGTTTATATTCATTAGATCATGCAGAGTTAGGCAGACTCTTTGAATGATATCAGATACTTTTCTGGTCACTTATTTATTTATTAAGCTTGTTTGGAAGAGGGCAGTTTTAATGCTTTTTAGAAGTTTTTATTGGATAAGCAATTGATGATGTAGACGATAAATTTCATACTTCTCCATCAGCTATGCCTTTGATATTGGACTATACATTAACAAAAAGGTAAACTGTACTCAAAAATTTTGTAAAACAGAAGAGGCGGAATTACACGAAGATAATCGATTACATTGCCCAGATAAAAATATATTTCTAATTTAGCAGCAAAGCAGCCAGGATTTTTTATTTATATTTTTTTCGGGGGTAGCTGTGTACTAAAACTGAAAAGCAATATAATTTATAAAAATCGATATAACGTATCTTTTTTTAAGGGGTGAGGGAATGCCCCCTTTTTTATTTGATAAACACTGAATTAAAAAAAGAAATAAAAAGAAGTTTATAAATCGAATTTAAAATCTTTCTTGCTAGAACATACATCGAAAAAAAATCAGAAAAGAAACTTTGGCTCAGGTCCGTAGATGAACGTCAAACTTCTCAATAGTCCAGCAACGTTGTCGTCACGAAGGGGGGTGCAACTTGCATCCAATCTGGTAGTTCCGATTTTTTGCTGAGTTGTTCATCATGTTGACCCAATCAATATTCCAAGTTTTCGACCTCTGAACCCGAACGCAACTTTGCCAAATATCCAAAAAAAAACAGCGAAATTTTTTACATTTTGCCGTTTTTGTCGATTTTGACCACAAAGAACTATGTTTTATGGTAATTCTTATTTACATTTTTAAAATAGACAAAATTTGATACAATCTGATACAAAAATGGTCAGTGGAAATCGAATAGTTTCTAAGATACAGCCTTTCAAATTTTCCTTTTTTTTTTTTTTTTTTTTTCCCCTTAAGAAATCTTTTGTCATTTTTTCAGGTTTTTGACATTTTTGACTCCGGAAAACAATTTTTTCAGGACAACTCTTAGAATTATTATTATTATTTGGGGGGGGGAGGGGGCAGGCCCTGAAATAATGCCTCGGTTAAAACGGACAATTTGTTTGAGGTTAGTACCTCGACTTACAAGGAAAATCGGATAATCGACGCTCTACTCTAATAAAATTGCCCATGATTAAAGCTTGATGTTCCTTTGTCTGTAAAAATTGTATGTTTGGTCGGATTCGAATTTGTATTTTATGTTCTTCCGCGTTAATTGAGGTGGTTAAAACGGACAACTTGGTTAAGGCTAGTACCTCGACTAACAAGGAACAGCGGATAAGCGGGGCTCGGATAATCGAGTTTCTATACTCTAATGCAATCGTTTCGAACTGGTGGTCCGCGGAGCGAGTGAGTGTTTAAAAAAGAATTGTGTTTTCACAATTCCAAAAACCATAAAGCGCAGTTGTTTAGGGTAGCGGTTCTCAACCTTTTGATGTTGCGACCCCCCAACAAAGGCTAACTTACAGTGCCCCCCTCACATTTTTCAGCATACATTCAGTTTTTTAATCTTTAACAATTAACATTAAGTCGAATTTTCTACGAAGTAATGTTATCAGTAAAGTTTGAATGAACATTTTAAACGAAAATTGATATATTTTTGAGTAAAAATGAGAATAAATAAGATGATTTTTTTAAAAACATGCATCACTACTTGCTCTTTGATTTTTCTCGAGCCCTCCTGCAAACGCTCTGCGACCCCCTTGGGGGTCGCGCCCCTCAGGTTGTGAAACTCTAGTTTAGGGTGTCTTTTTCAGAGAATTTCTTTTAAAAAAACGTTTTACAATCCTTAAAAAATAGAACAAAACGGGCGGACACAATTTTAAATACAATCCAATAAAATATTGTAGCATCTCGGCTACAAGTATATGTAAACAGGGTTGATTAACTATCATTAGCATCAAATAACATTTTCTGCACTTTTTTGAATTTTTCAGCTTATATTAATTTTGTGCAGAAATCTCATGCAATTTTTCAAAACATTGTAAAAAAATTTAATAACATCCTAGACTTGAAAAGCAAACAAACGTCTCTTCGCAAGTTGAATTATACATTTTTACAGTCAAGTGCAAAAGTTTAAGACCAGTAGCCGTTTTCCTGTATTTTAACAGATTGCATCATTTTCGCTCGTGATTGCGTCATGTCGTGCGTTGATTGCATCAGACACTTTCTACTGCTTTAAATAAATTTGCCTGTCTCTCGTTTATCAGTAGTTCGTTATAGGATTTTGCGTACACAGTGCTGTTGTATAATTGTTGTAATGGGCAGTAGCGGATCCAGATTTTTTTGGGGGGGAGGGGCTAAATTTTGAAAAAAGCTTATTTCACCCAAACAAAATGTACAATAAAGCAAAATTTTAGTCTAGAGTAATTTAAAGCTTTTTTGGGAGGGGCTAAGTTATAAAAAAAGATCATTTTATTTACTTAAAGTGTATAGTAAAGCAGAATGTTACCCTTTAGCAATATCTTTTTGGTGGGGCTGAAGCGCCCTACCCCCCTCACCTGGATCCGACACTGGTAATGGATAAAAAACCTTCACTTACTGTTAAAAAACGGGCAAAAGTAGTGGCCCTACATGAGTTTGCTTTTCTGTACGTGAAATAGAATTGAAGTTAAATGTCAGCAAGACAGGTGTGCATCAATGCATCAGTAAATTCAAAATTTCGGGAAATTATACGGATCTTAAGAGAAGCGGTTGCCCAAGAAAAACTGGTGCATGTGATGATCATGTGATAAGAAGGAATGTCACTCGATCTCCAACAACCTCTTGCAATAAAATTAGAGCTGCTCTGGCTGCAAAGGGTACCAACATCAGTTCGAGTACTATTTCAAGACTTTTGACTAAAGATTTTGGTCAAAAGTCCTATCCTATAAGCCTGCCTAGGAATTATTATCCTATAAGCCTGCAAGGAAACCTCGACTTACTCAAAGTATGAAAAAGAAACGACTGACTTTCGCCAGACAATATCAGAATTGGACCAAACGACAGTGGAGTACAATGTTATTTTCCGACGAGTCAAGTGTGCAGCAATTTTCTGCACGTGCCAAATGTATTCGCCGCCCATTTGGAAAAATATATGATGACAGATATACGATTCCAACAGTGAAACACCCTCCAAGCCAGATGATATAGGGTGCAATGTCTGCGTCTGGTACTGCTGCTCTGTATTTCCTGCCATTTAAAACCACGATGAACGGCTGTCGGTACCTTAATTTGTTACGTGACAAGCTTCACATGGACGTTCACAGATCTACAAATTCCATGAGGGGCATGAGGGGCTCCGTGTCACAGGGCAAGGATTGTTAAGGACTATCTGACGGTTGCTCAAATCCAAGTGCTTGATTGGCCAGATTTGAATACCATAGAGGATTTGTGGTCTATTGTGAAAAGTAAAGTCCCAGAGAAGCTGCCATCCAGTGCTACAGAACTTGTTGAAGCAATAAAAGCATGTGTGGTGTACAGAGATTTCTCAAGCTTACTGCCAGTTCCATGTTCATAACATGCCTAAAAGATTGCAGCAGCTCAGTGATAAAAAATAAAGGAGGTCCGACAAAATACTTACTATATTACAATAACCTTTTGTGAGTCTATTTTGTTCATTTGTAACTGATGTTTTTGTTGCAGAATTCCATTGAATCTGACTTTTTAAATGTGTGGTCTTAAACTTTTGCACACGACTGTACAAATGGTAAACCTCTAAGAATTATCAAATATTCAGAAAATAAAAATCTTTATACTATTTTACAATGTTTTCAGGCCGTGATTACCGCACGGTCATTGGGAGCCCGTAAGGCCCCACCAGTGGCATAGCGCTAGCGATTTGAATTGGGAGATGAAAGGTGCCTGGTTCGAAACCAGGTCGCGTCCGCCGACCGAACCGTTCGGAGTTTTCCCGTGGCTTTCCCCGAAACTTCGCAGTAAATCGGGTTAGAACTCCTTAGAAAGTTCCCCACGAGAGCAATCCCACACCCGGCCTAGATTCTTAGCGTACATAATTGGCCGTAACCCACATTTTCATTTGGAGCCCGTGCACCTGGACGGACCGAAGTAATCCAAAATAATTGAGCTTAGGGAGAAATGAGTTTTCATTTAGGGATACAAAAATTGTACCAGCTATGTATACGGGCACAAAATTTGAGAAGTACTTTGAGCGCAAAACTGTTATAGCCAGGCCCTTGGATGTTCTTCGAAATAGATGGTACACCAGCCAATTTAGCAGTACAATTCTGCACCTAGGAGATTTTGTTTTACGGGAAGTTTCATAAGATGCACCGTTTATTGGTTATGAGAGCTCATAGCTGTAACTTGTGAAGAAACATTCTGAATTTTTTAAAGTCGCTGTCTTTATTTGCATGCTTTAAAAAAGCATACACAGGGAGGAAATGGTGACGGCATTGTCATTTGGCCCCTTGTCCGAATGACGACCATTGACTAATTAGCCACGATAGGGTTACTAGCGCAACTGAGGGGGCGGTCTTGCCCAGTCAGCACTTCTTGGATGCAGTACTCAAAAAAATTTGTTTTTAAAGGGGAGCTGTTAATCTCCTTCGCCTACTGAGCCAAACTTGCTCCGGCCGGCGCTGTATACAAATCACATATTTTGCCACGAGCAACAGAGCCTTATTATCGCAAGGGCGAATTGGGACTTTGCCCAGGGCCCGCGGCTCCAAAGGACCCCCAATTTCAAATTTTTTGTCCTGAAATATTCTTTTTTAATATCAACATTTTATGAAAAGTAGAACAAACTTAATAGTTGGGGCCTCAAATTCATCAATACCCGGGGCCCTTGTTGGTCATAATCGGGCCCTGACGAGCAGCCTTAACTCTTATAACTTACAAATAACAAGCTAGATTCACTAGATTAATAAGTTCTACTAAAATACACCAAAAGAATTCTTTTGAGGTAACGACAATATTTTATCTGTATGCACTGTTAGTTAGAGAGATGCACAGTTAGTTACAAAGATTTAAAAAACTATCAATTATTGTACAGGAAGTCAAACGCAATTTTCGATTCAAACACATCTTTTCGTTTATAGACTTTAAAAAAAGAAGATTACGTTAGCAAATGCAATTTCACGCCATCCTCAGATAACGTTGAAAGTGAATCTACACCCAATCTTTTAAGCGTCGCGTCAGTTAAAATTACGTCATATCTATTTTTCTAAATCTATTCTGGGCTCTCTTAATAAAACTGTATGGAAAGTTCGACATATTTGTTTGTTCCTTTTAAAGTCTCACTGTTTTTTAAATAAATTCTTTCTTTATTTTTTTTTCCAACCAACTCTTGATTCTTTGGTTTTATAACAGGTATTAAAATCACGTGTTAATATTGTATGTGTTATTCAGGAAAAATAAGATAAAATTTCGATAATTATAATAATGTTTATTCAAGATATTCGAATCGAAAATTATAGCTCGTTGGAAGCAAAGAATTGCAATATATTAGGTGTGTCGGAAATTCGGAAAATAATAACAACCAAATAAATTGTCTTAAGGAGTGGTTTCATATTTGTTACATTTTATCAAGCAAGAATTTCAAAGATAACTTTTTTTTTCTTTCAAGAAAGGTACGTAAAAAAGGGGAGAGTGGCCGCCCCCGCCTTTGGTGGCCTAGTTTCAAAATGACCAGAAATTGATTTTTAGGTATTCGTGTGAATTTCATTTTTACAAGAATTTTATGAATATCTCATCTTTTCATTGAAATGAAGAGAAAAATATAAAAATAACATACATGCCTAATTCCGTCAGTCAAACCTCGTCACCTGGATAAGACGTCACTCCGCATATTACATCCTATTTTTAATGTAAACCCTTTTTTTTAACATATTGTACCTTTTTAATATATTGTACTCCGCTTATTGCGTGAATATTTTTTCAACCACTCTTCTTAAAACGTCACTTTTAAGAGTGCAACATACAAACTTGGTCCCTTTTTTTTTATTTTATTTATTTATTTATTTATTTATTTATTGTCAAGGTTACCTACCAAAAGCATTTAATTTTTGTTCAGCACGACTCTGAGCAATTTTTCCTTACAAAAAATGTTGCCTTAGCAACACATTTTAGGAATTCATACAGGACTATTCTCCGTTTCGACGTCCGTGCGATGGCAGATTAAATAGGACAGCTTGTACTGTTAAATTATAGGTACTACGTAGAGGTCTGCGCAGCACGGAAATTCACGTGGGCGGCGGAAATTTTTTGAAAAACAGCATAATGAAAAAGGGTGTATGCGTGTATGCACACAAGTGTAAACTGGCGTTAAAATGAGATTTTTTTAAGACTAGAATGAAGACTAGAATTTTTATGAAAACTAGTCTTAACCCTTTGAGGCTCAACCCTTTCCCAATGCTGAAAAAAGGGCAGCCGTTGCCATCGCTTGACTTAACTACCAGCAAGATGGCGGACGATCGAAACGTTCATCGCGTGCCACAGATCTAGAGACCCTTTTTCTAACGACAGCTGGCTGTGCGCAACGGCTGCCCTTTTTTCAGCATGGGGCAATCTATCCAGCTGTTCTCGCATTCTTCCATTTTTCAGCAGATGTCAGTGCTGTTAAAAAGAATCGTGACCATTTTTTTTACGGGAAATGACGTGCAAAAAATAAAGGATTCTCGTGGAGCTATGTCCCCCGCAACTATTTTTATAGAAATCAACTCTATTCTTCGTGGCTGGCAACAGTCGAAACGTCAGAGTTGTCAGAGTCAGAGAAACGTCGAGTCAGAGTAAACGCCAGAACGGGAACACTGCGCGTTAAAGGGTTAAGTATGATGTTGTGGGATTACGGCCCATTAGCTACACGTGGGCTCTAGGCCGAGGGATGGGGTGTAAAGATGAAACGGGCTCCAACTGAGCCCGAACCGGGCTCGGCTCTGAAATTAATGATTGTGTTCGGGTTCGGGTGGGCTCGATTATATCTGTCTTTAATTTTCACAGACGACAAAATTTATGATAGTCTATCAATGAAGTCATTGACTTATATTTATCTATAAGCTGAAATTTTGGGCTCGGGCTCAGACTTAGAGAATGTTGCTCGGGCGGGCACGAATTAAAAGTCCTTGGACTCGGGCTTTAAAAAATGAGCCCGAAGTCATCTCTAGTGGGGTGTCCTCCGTGAGGGTCTTTCTAAGGGATCCTAACCCGTATCTGCGCTAAGTTTCGGAGGAAATCACGGAAAACTACCAACGGTTAAAAAGGGCAGGTGAGACCTGGTTTTGCGCCAGGCACCTTCCGTCTCCGAGTTCAGAGCACTATGGGCTCGGACACTGGTGGGGCTCCTGAGCATGAGATTGCCGTTGTGGTCCACTTTCAAAATATTTCTACTGCAAAACTGAGACAATACATTTTATTAAAATCTTATAGGTTTATATTGTTTATATGTCACATAAACGATATATTTAGTTATCAATATACGATTGATACATATGTTTTGAAGAGCTTTTTTTTTTCTCCATAACCTACTCATGAACCATTCCAAACCTATAATGTTCTTTTGAGGTATAATGCGATGTTTGAACAGCTTTTAAAGCAATCAAATTACGAAATTGACTCAAAAGGTTTAAATTGTATCGTTACAAGTTACTATCGTGAAGAAGTATCTCTCTATTCTAAAAAAAAGTAACGGCCGCTGTCAATAGCTTGTTTGGCTATCTTCTCCTAAACCGTGGGGATTTGAATTTCGAGAAACATGTCCACGGATTCGCAAAATTCCGAGGAACCTGATAAGCTGACTTAAATTTCGAAAATCGAATTATTTTAGAAGATATTAATAAAAAACTAAAAAATAAAACATAATGGTTGCCAGATTTGGCATAAAATCATTCATTCCTTTGCAACAAAGCAATTCCAAGTATGTAGAATCGCGTGAAATTGACAAACATGAAGTAGAATGACACATGCAAGAACCAAGCAATGTGTAGCTCGGTAACATTCAATCTGATCCAACTTCTGGGTTTTGTTTGTTGAAATTATGCTTTTTTTACGAATAAGCCTTATTAGGGCCGAATGCCTCATGCGAAAAGCGAGCGTAGCGAGTCTAGGGGCCTTGACCATTAGTCTAGAAAAAAAATAAGCAGTTGAATGCTTAAGTATAATTATTTAAAAAGTTTTGAATCCGATTATATGCCGCGGTAACAATCAGCGTTCTTCGCCGGTACAACGGCCTAGACCTCTAGTACTACGTACCGTCTTTACTTATAATTTCCTTTATTTTTCATGCATTTTATTAATTCAAATTCTTATTCTACTAATTTATATAAATTATAATGTAAGTTAATCATTAGGCATACTTATTATATAAATATTTAGAATTTCGTTTTGTATTTAATATAAACTCTGCTTGGGGTCTTGTACCTTTTAAAAATGTTAAAATCGAAAAAAGTTCTTTTATATGATCATGTATTTACAAAAATAATTTACTTACATGTAAGAAATTTTGTATATTAATATACTGACCTTTCCTGTTTGCATTAATGTCTTCAAAGCTTTCTACGTTAATTACGTAGAATTAATTTATACACTAATTAAAAAGCAACTATTTTTCATATTTGATTCACTGCGTGCTGCCTGACACACATAAAAATCATTTCACAGACTCGATATTTTTTCCGTATACACTCTGATAATAAAAATGTTACACACCTACTTACATAAAAGTAATAATTAATTATTTTTTTCACTAATTAACAAAGTAAATCTTTTGTAAATTAAAAATTATATAATGTCGGGTATAAAAATAGGTCATTTTAATTATGCATTATCAGAGTATATGTAGAAAAAATATTGAGTCTGTAAAATGATTTTTACGTGTGTTAGGCTGCGCGCAGTGAATCGCATACAGAAAATCGTTGTTTTTAATCTGTTAATTAATTTAAATTTAGTAATAAACTTGGAAAACTTTTGAAGACATTAATGTAGACAGGTAAGGTCATTGTCCGAAATAGCTTACCTGTTCTAATCATCAGTAATGTAATAATATGTACGTACATGTTTCTTTTAAATACGCACTCAAATTATAAAAATTGTTCTATTTCCATTTATTTGCTTATTAAATTTTATGATGTCGACTTGCGGGGACATGCAACCAGTGTTATCATATATATCAGTCTCAAATAATATCCAGTTTCAAAGGTGAAGAAAATGTGAAGAAAAAGTGTTTACAAAATCGAACCTGAAATGAGACTGACATTAAACTAAAACTTCACGGTAAACGACATGGCTTTGGCGTTTCGAGTACCTTAACCCGAACACAATTTGGATGTTGCTCTAAAGAAAGCAACGTACAACATCGTATTTTGCGTATAGAACATTTCATTCCTGCTCTGATTTCCCATGCACACGATATTATAATTAAAAAAAAACCTTAAAAATAGAAACTAACAAAAAACGAATCATTATTATTCTTTTATTTTTACTTTAAAAGTTTAAAACATTTTATTCGGCAAAATCGCCACACATGGCAACCACGATGCTTATTTCATACAGGGGTGACAATTACGAAATCACTGAGAGCAAAAATTAGCCTTTTTGACATTTTTTTTATCAATATCTCTTGAAATAGTTCGATTTTCGAAATTCAAGTTAGCGGAAGACCTTCCTCAGAATTTTCCGAATTCGTGGACACTTTGGTCAAAACTCAACTCCCCACCGTTCCGGAGGAGATAGGCCAACATACACACACACATACATAGACACACACA
This sequence comes from Cheiracanthium punctorium, assembly GCA_038373885.1. NCBI lineage: Eukaryota > Metazoa > Arthropoda > Arachnida > Araneae > Cheiracanthiidae > Cheiracanthium > Cheiracanthium punctorium. The sequence goes on along the minus strand of JAWZYV010012076.1, from coordinate 134,799 downwards.
CACCCGTTTGTTTACCTCCTGATTTTATTTATTTAGGTAATGTGAGTTTTCGATAGTTCGTGGCAAGCCCGGTCCCGTGCACCTCGAATTATCGAGACTCTACTGTAAATCATTTTTAAGTGGCCCTGAAATTAATGTACTAACGAGGTTTGACTGTATTAGATTCTGTATTTTCGACTAGACGAAATACTGACATACTCAGAAACGACATTACTTTCCTGTCCCCTTATTATTTTCTACAGTGAAATTATTATATCAGAGACAAGCCTGAAACTCTTCGAAGGTTTACGTTACAACTTTTTAAAGCTATTAACACTTCTGCAATAATTTGAATTTAGTCCATAGTTGTAGTACAGTACAGTACAGCCATTCTCATTATGTTAGTTCAGTACGCTGAACCTATAATAATGCAAATACTACAGGCTTCATTTCTAGCTGAGGATACCAACCATTTCTTCAAGAAATTATGAAACATTGGTTGTCAAATGATAATTTAAATATGAAAATTTTTTAAAAAATAACTCGGCTGTTCGAGCTTCGTCAGGGGGAGACCTTCTGAACCCCCCTATTTTTTTTTTAGTTTCATTATTGCCATATTAAAACGATATTATTTGACTATGTCATTTTATCTCTCATCTTTCGTGTATTTCGCCTGGTCACCCTATGTTGAAATTTTTATGATTGTAACCTATTTATAGAAAAATTCATGTGATGCATATTCTACAGCTTACGAAATAGTGTAACAATAGATTAAAGCTGTTGTGAACTAATAGTATTTAAATATATGTAAAAAATACATGTGATGCATATTCTACAGCTTACAAAATATTGTAACAATAGATTAAAACTGTTGTGAACTAATAGTATTTAAATATATGTAAAATTATGTCGCTTTTTTATGTCGCATTTTTGGGGCACATTTTTCGGACATATTTCAATAAAGGGGAGGTGATAGATAAAATGGCATAGTCATTAAAATACAAAGGTGTAGTAATGTAGCGACCAAAGATGTCAAGGAGCACTTTCTGCTAGAAAGATTTATTTATTTATTTATGACATTACACAGAGAGATCACACAGGTGGGAAACTGAATAACAGCAACTCAAATTGTTGGTATTCCTCTTTCTAGAGTTACTCGAAAGGATTATCAATGTTCCATAAATTGCTTCTGCATTTTCTTTGTTGAAGTTCAGCGTTCATCTAAAGAGAGAAAAAAAAGGCTAAGGTCAAACACGAAATTTAATGTAAAACTCACAAAAAATATGCAGGATGTCAATATATTTTTCACCGGATAAAAATTTGTTTAGAATTATTCATAATAAGAGATAAAAGTCCTGCAGGCAGACCAAACAAATTATTCGAAACTGTTTTAACTTGCTCGTCAAAATTGTTACCCGATTGTGCGTGCCAGGAGTACTATAATTTAAATATTTGTTTCATAATTGAGGTACACAATCGAGAGCTGTGCTTCCATTGATATAAAACATTTAATACAGGAAACTAATTATTTTGTCTAGATGCAATCTTTAAAAGTGACACCGAAAGGTTTGTAGACTGATCTTCCACTGACTTGAATAGCTTAATACGTTGCATTCAATTCAATAAGAGATGATGTCCAGTTCTTCTGGTATTAAATTATCTACTTAATATAAAACACTAACGTATGCGGTACCAAAATCGACGGTGTTTCAACGCTGCTAATGGCAACAATTAGGTGTAAACATTAGCGTAATAACAATAATACATGCCCAAAAATCCAAGTTAACAGTTCAGTGATGTCAAATGAAGTGCGCATATTTGTTATGAAGTGCGCATACTGGTCACGAATGTCAAGCAGTAGCTAGATTACAAAACAACAACGCGCGCGCGAAAATGCAAGATCCTTCGGATCTTTTCACAGCATTAAAATATCGAATTTACAATACTTGGCGCGTTTGTCGCACATAAAAAGAAAAAAGTCGCCATGCCGAGAGCTAAAGCACATTTTAGCCATTTCCTGTTTTGTACCATTGTTATTATTGCAGCAAGCGTACGTATTAAATAACGCAACGGTACTATAAAACACCCAGTAGCCAACTTTGTCACATTAACCCTACAGCAGCTGCAATTTAGAAACATTTTTGTATTACTTTGTAAAACACATTATCATCCAATACAGTATTTTACTTGGAGAAGGGAATAGTATTCGTTCCTCCAAGAGTATTTTTATAATAATTTTGTGATTGGAAATGTCACCAATTACGCCTTTGTCTTTCTATATTTTGAAATGTTAGTACTTCGCATTCCCACTACCGGCTTTTATCATGACACCCCCAAAATGTGTAGCAACCCTAACCTATTAAAGCTGTTGCTAATAATAGCTAAGCTAAATAAATATTATGACAAATACTATTAAAAAAAGAAACATGATTTTCGTTAAAATGAGCCCAATAATTGGCTAACATTGCACTGGCGAAGCTGGCCACCTTTAGGACTGTAATCACAGAATTGGCATGCTGACTGTAGAACATAATCAAATAGAATTGAAATGCAGTGACTCGACTTCGATTAGGAGTTGGTGCCGATTTTGTTATCTATGCTAACAGATCAAGATAACAGATTAAATGGTAATGTATCGTTGAACAACATGTTTGTGATGCAATTACTGGAACCAGCAGAAATGAGCTTTTCGAAAAACCAGAGTATCAGTTCCCCTCCAATCCGTTTCTACTAGATTACAGCTGTCCCCGCAGATAGCTTACCTAGATTAAAAATGAGCTCAAAGCAAAAGTAGTTCTGCCTGACTAACACTAAATCGCCTCTCAATAAAGAGGAAATATACTACTTAAGGAGACTGCATTCAGAGCTGGTCAAGCATCAAACAGCAGACTTAATAACTATAGGAAGCCCATCCAATAAACCAAATTAATTGTACTTGCATTTTTTTGTTCACACCTCTTAATTGAAATAAGATATCAATTTGTAGGTTCTAAAACTATTTGGGGGGGGGGGGGAAAGCCGGGTCGTTTTAAATTATTATTTTTACATCTGTATTTCTACCAGTGTCTGCTTTCAGCCGTAGATATAGCATTTAACTATTCTGAATTAGTACTAACCATCAAAATGAGACTTGAAATAGTGTACTTAATAATCTGTTAGAAAGAAAAGAAAATCTATTATGTCTAATAGTAAAGACATGCCAAATATTTAAAGTCGAAATCTGTCTAAACGGTGTAACATTTATTTCACTACCTCACCTCATGTGAACTCTTTACTTCATATTTTATAAATATTCAACTCGTTCTTGTCATAAATTTTACCTTTGTACAATTCCCAGCTACTCATTTTAATAAAAACTACACGATATTCCTAGTTACCAAAGAACAGCTAAAAAGGAGTTTAAGATGAAAAATGTTCATTAGAGGATGAACGCACACAGAATTCAAGAAATAGAATATTATTTTTCCGAGATTTTGATTGATGCGTAGGTGAGTCAAAAAGTTGGTTTCACTCATTTGTAGAAACTTTCAGTGAAAGGCTATTTTGGTGAAACTCTGTGACATTACTAAGAAATTTATCTCTATCATGTGGCGAGTTCGACAATCAGTCGTAAATATATCTTGGCAGCTGCAAAAGGCGTCTGGATATGTGTGCAGTGAGGCGTAATTCTAACCTTCCTCCTGGCTCCGTACTCTTTAGGTGGTAGAGCTTTTAGCAGCTAAAGAAAGGTGGACATTTTGTACCAACATAAACGATAGTATTATGATACTTTTCATTCATGTGTGTTATATTACAAAATTCTTATACAGATAAAAATCCAAGCGTCGAAAAGTAAATTTTGCAAAGGAACTAAAAGACAGGGGTAAAATTACTGTAAAATTTCAATGCTGTTCTGTTCACTGACGATTTCATTTCAATGCTGTTCTAAGACTGGTGAACTCTTTATTTACTCTGTTAAAAGGAAAAGGTCAAAACAAAAGATTTCGTAATTAATTTCTCTGGGGAGGAAGGGAGGGCATGGATATCTCCAATGTCATATCTATGTACCGGTTATCCCGTAACTGGCAGCCTGCATAAAAAATAAAATAAAATAAAATCTTATTGCAGTTTTATTCTCTAACCAGTTGGCTTGTGCAAGTTTAGAAGTCACAGGTCCTAAACTTGTTCACTAGTCACTTTAATGCCTTGTTGAGATATTTTCTTATGGTGCAACCAGAGACAGCAACACCATTGCGAATACAATGGACTCTGGATTACTCAGAATGAATGGGACATAATCTCGGGGGATTATGATGACTCTCAGACTCTCAGACTCGGGGGAATCGATGACTCTCAGGAGAACTCAGACAATCCGATTATACATGCAATATTGAAGAAATTGATATAGTATTTGAAGAGTTAACTCTTAATTAGTTTTATAAATGGCTGAAATAAGACAGTATACTTATCTTCTTTGCTTTTTCTAATATCTTTACGGTGAATAAAAAGTGCTGAGTACATTTCTCGTAATTAACTTTTCCATTACTTGGTGTTAAAAGTAATCAAGAACTTCGACATGTGTTAAGGCAGAACTATGACTTGCACTCCACTGCGAATTAAGGTCCAAGACCTATATCTAAAATTTTGCTGTTCCCCATTTTTTTAAAATATTTAGAGTTTTTCAAAAATGTTCTTTAAGAATAATCAAACAAAACTATAATTCTTTCACAGATCTTCATAACAGATATTTAGAAAATTTTTTAATGTCTTCATCTTTTTTCATTTAAAAAAAAAAAGTGCCAAAAATGTGACGTTTGACAACTGTACACATTCTGTATCTTTCATTTTCTCTCTAACTACTATGTTTTCCAGTTTCTTGAAACTTATGTAGTACACTATACAGTATCTAAAATGTACAAAGTAATAAATCGGAACTGATGCCTTATGACAAAATACATATTATTTGCAATAACTCTCAGGGAAAAAATTCTGAAATCTCATAGAACTTACGTCCATTTCAAGAACCTGAAAAAGTAGTTGGGAAATAAGAAGTTCCAGAATGTGAATGCCAATATGTAAAATGTCAGATTTTGTTGGGCCTTTCTTTATTACTTTTCTTTTCTTTTTTTATAAATGAGATGAAGACGCTTTGAAATTCTAAAAATCTGCTGCAATCACCAATTTTCTAGTTAGACTAAATCTTCCGAATCTCCACAGCCAACGAGTAGAGGTGTTCACCCGTGCGGAACCGACCAACATCCGGAAAATTTGAGAAACCTTTCATTCTATCCGAGTAGCTTTGGACTTAATCAGTAGATAAGCATTTTTTTGCAGGCTAGCGTTGTTATAGCCAAAGCCCGACAAGTGATACGGTACAGATATATCTTATGGGGGCCCTTTCATGCTGATATAGGTAGCTGTATTCAAGCATATATTTATAACATGCACCTCTTTAGCGTAATGATCATATTTGTATATACGCGAACAAGGGCGGATCCTATTTTACTTCCGTAAAATGGATGTATATGTCAATGTTCTAACTAACTGTCCCCACCGGCCAACTAACCCCCCCCCCCGACAAACTTCCATTAATCCGCCACTGTTCGCGAATCACATTAACATATATTTCTAACCTATAACGTAACTATCAATTGAGGCCCGTGGCAAATTTGTCAGATGGGGTCCTTTATTAACATGTTTTAAAATTGGTTTTAGGAAATATATTTTTCTGGCAAATTCGTTCACATCTTCATACATTTTTTGTTTCATTTGTGTGTATACTTTAGCAGATAACTTAAATTCACTGACTACAAAACGAAAATTTTTACTATGCTTTATAATTATAAGTGTTACACATGCGCTGTCAGCTCTGGCATCTTCCTCGTCTTGCCATATTATTGTTACACCGCTATTTCTACCAACATATAACAAATTTTTCTTCGTTTTGCCCCCCCCCCCCGCATTTTCCATGGCTATGGTACGACCTCTTTGATGGGAGCCGAACCTTCTGCCTTGCCTTTGTCAAACTCTGTACCCTTTGCACTACACTAATGCAGTGGCGGCCCGTGGTCAAAAATGTTAGTGCAGCCGGAAACATATGACCCTCCCCCCCTTCCTCCGGACAGGAATGGAAAATCTTTGTTACTGAATTCGAAAGCTGGCGGATTAAGCCCTCACCCAGGATAAAAAAAAAAAAAAAATTAAAAAGGAAAAAAAAAAGAAATTACATAAAAAATGTAAGAGATCCTATTTTACTGCCATAAAATGGACATAAATTTCAACCAGCCGCTCCTATCCTCAAAATTGCATTAATCCGTGTCTGATTCGAAGTTTCCTGAGAATTTTCTTTTGTAATGATAACTTGAGAAGAAAAGAAGAAAAAAGAAAACTTACTTATTTTTTATAAGTCAAATCAATCCTCCTTTCTTTTAAACTTGCGAATCAGTCAGTGATGTCCTCATAAAAAGGCGTTGTTTTAATTCAGATATCATTAATTTTAAAAGCTCTTTAAAATTCCCCATGTTTAAAGAATTTTCTCGCTCGCCATGTCCTCTTAATGCCAGTTCTTGCTTACTTAAAAGCAATACTGCTTTGATTGGTAATTGCATGAAGCGTCTATTCACAGGCTTACCTTCTTGATAAATTCAGCAATATAAAGTCGAGAGTTTTCCTTTAATGCGTCAGCAATTTAGCTCCCACTTCTTATCAACTCCTTAAATTTTAAAGAATTTTTTAAATGCTCGATTGAGCTTTCATGTGTTTTACATGCTCGTGTGATGGTGGTTAATCCATCCTATCCAGTACCATTCCAAACGCTCTTTTTTTATCTCAACGGTTAAACACGGCCAACAAAACATTTTTTTGTAAATAAAAACTGCCCCATAGCCACGAGAATAGTGCATATCATGATGAATGGAAGCTACGACTATGCTGAGACGAACCTGCCTTTTTCTTATGAATGGACAATTTTGGTGTCTTTTAGTGGTTGTCGTTTATCATCTTCTTTCCATGTGTTAAACGGAGTTTCAAGCAAAACGCAAACTGGATAATAACGGGACTCCATGTGTCAAAACGGTTAAATCATAGATTCCAATAACACATGGACACAATAACAAATAAATCTAAAAACATTCAACATTTTGGCTAGAGCATATATTCTGTGTCTTTATTCTCTCCCTCACTTCTCGTCCGAGCCAATCAGTTCGTCGAAATCATTAATGCAGCAAAAGTCAGAAAACCTTTTTTCAGCTGAGTCTTAGCTAAAACACCCTATGCTATCCTAAGCCGGAGAATGTGCTTGGGTAGTCGTTACCATGGCAATGGTGCTGCCAATTCCTTAATCAGCGCTGAGGGCTGTACCAACGACTTTCGCAGTTGAATTGCGGGAAGATTGAAGGGGTTTTTTTTCTGAATGAGCGATCCGGCCGCTACTACAAAACGTTTTTTTTTTTTTTTTTTACCATAGGAAGTCCATAATTCTAATCTGAATTTACGAAAATTTATAGAATAAATTATTTTAAAGTATGTGCTGATAATTTCAAGTGCAGCCCGGTTGTACTTGCTGTATCCCACGAGCCGCCACTGCACTCCTGCCCCCGCCCCACCCCTTCCGAAAAAAAAAAAAAAGGCCATGCAATCTCTTCGGAAGTTAGACATTTTGTGTAAACCAATACAGTAACGTTAAGGTTTCTCCTTTAAGTTTCAACATTGTAAGCACATCATGTTTGAAAAAAAAGTTTACAAAATTATTTAAAAATTACTCATTACATTCAGTTATGAACAGTGGCGTAGCAAGACGGGGGCGAGGGGGGCGGTCCACCCCAGGTGTCACCCTCAAAGAGGTGACACCCGATGGCTTGTACAGCAAAAATTCCAAAAATATCGCATGTATGGGGGCAAAAATGCTCGTATGGGGGGGTGACATAACTTATATCCGCCCCGGGTGTCACCCACTGTAGCTACGCCACTGGTTAAGAACATCTTCGACTCACAAGATACATTCCTGGAAGTTTAATCCGTTTCACTCCAGTCGTGTCACATGTGCTGACAGGAGCAGTTACGACACGAACACGTCACCGGCTTTATTTTCTGAAAAATTACGTGTTCGGTCAAGCGTAAGCCAAAGAGATTTGGATTCATGGAGATGGCATTAGCTATCTTCAACATTGGACAAAATGAAGTAACTGTGTTGGTCTAAATATGGCAGAACATTTAATTGGTTTTCTTTTTAAATAATAGTGAAAGATGCACGATTTTACGGATTAAAAAGTAAAGATGCACAATTGTATGTTACAATAGCTCTAAATACAAAATCTCAGTATTCTGCAGTTAAAATTTTACAGCTAAGTCAAATACGTAATTATTTTTGGCTCCAACTTTGGTGGCATTACTTCTCTAAAATTGGAACGGCCACCACAGAATAACACAGTCATATTGCAATGGGGTCTAAGCAATAGGGCGGATTGGTTACAGTTTCGGCTTCACTATCAGCTAGCGCCGTCTCCTTGTATTCATATCTCTATGGAGTAAACTCATAGTTTTGTTTCAGTTTGGCAGTTTTTTTCCCACTTCTTGATTTCAACGCCTCGGACAAAGCAAAGGCCATCTACTTAATCAGCTACCATAAACCAAGAATCTATACTTCAGGGATAATAGCAAATGTTCGGAATGTTAACTGCTCTGGACAGTGGCAGCAACTTCTCAGAAGAAAGCTCTCAGAAGTCCAAGAGTACGAGTACATTTCCACTGGCTCAGAACGTCAACGTTCTCAAGGTTATATTCCAACAAAAGGCCAAGGTTATATTTCAACAGAAGGTGGATTGGCCGGTTTTCAGTGAAACGTTTCCTGGAATTCTGGCTCCCCCCCCCCCCTCTCTTCTCCTCGTACAAGGTCACTAGATGCTCTTGTAGTTTCCACGAGAGATCTTCACTTCCTCACCGTACTGGAAGTTTTTAGGGTTCTATTTAGTGGCGAAGTCTTGGTATCGGCATCTGTAATGGCTAATGTCTGATTTGCTCAGAATAGTAGGTAAGGTTTTCAAAAATCCCCTATATTTCATATATTGTTTGATGTACAGTTGAGATATAAGTTGATTATCTTTTTAGTTCACGTTCCGAATAACTAAAATATAAGTTTGCGAATACTTGGTTCTGATACATTTGACAACCCATCTACAACAATGTCACTAATGGGAGATTACATTGTTTCTCTCTATTTAATCTCTGTGTAAGTACCAACTTTAAAGTTAACGACTCAATTATGTTACTTTCAATGAATCCGTAACGTTCTTTTATATAAAAAAAAAAGAAACGTTTAGTCCAGTTCCAAGCTGCCTTTATGGTAATTCTGCGACCGTCACAGAGCAAATTATAGAACCTATATATTATGTAGAAAGTCGGAAAGGAAATAGTTACATCTAAAACCAGTTTTAGTGTTCTGTACCTAGCAATCTGGTGGGAAGTTAGATTTGATTGGTGGGTGATCCTGAAATAAGATTTAGGAATATATGTTAGTTATAAAAATAAGAATTTTATAGCTATCTCTTTATTTTTTTCTCCGAGGTATGAAGGAAAATGCCAAATGAATGCTTTGGTTTCCCAGCTCATTTTGGGTGCGAATTCTAAAAAATCCTGAAATAGTTTTTAGTTATTTATGCTAGTTACATTTTAAAGCAAAAAATATTATGGATATCTCTATTCTTCTTTGAGATGTGAAGGTAAATGTGAAATGAACGTTTTGGCTCCGTGAATTCCTAAAAAAAAAAAAAAAAAAATCAAACTGGTTTTTTAGGCATTTGTGTTAGTTACATATTAAGCTAAGAATTTTACGGCTGTCTTTATGTTTCTTTGAGTATAAAGGAAAATGTGAAAAGAATATTTTGACAGTCTAACCCCGTCTGGATACGAATTTTGAAAAACCCTTAAAAATGGTTGTTAGGTATTTGTGATAGTTACATACTTAAAGCATACATACATACTTAAGTTAGTTACATACTTAAAGCATAAAGTTACATACTTAAGCAAGAATTTTATGGCTATCTCAATTTTCCTTTGAGACACTATGAAAAATGTGAAAAGGTCGTTTTGGTTCGCTATCCCGTATTTTTAAAAATTATTTTTTAAATAATGCTTTGGGCACAAAATGATCTCCTAAAATTTCAAGTCCGTCATCTTCCTTTGTACAAAGATATTGTGAAAAACAACATAATTTGCATAGCCATTTAACGTATGGTATTTAATTTTTTATTAAACATAAATGAATTGAAATAAGGTACAACCAATAAACAGCGAGCAACATAACCTACATAGCGTAACAGGCTCTGGCTCGTTATTTACAGAATGTTCCTTATAATTTAACTTCACACTGTTACTTATAGATAACTCGTTTTCCAAATTCCGAACCTTATTTCAAGTCAAAAAATCGCTCTCATGATGATTCGTATATTAAAAAAACTCATATCTTAGGGCACTCGTATCTCAAAGTAACACTGTACGTACTGTCTGGAGAGGTAGTAAAAAAGGCCATTTGGCAATATCTGTGTGCCATTCATTTCTACAATCCTAGAGGTAGGGGGACAGGTCAGCTGAAAATTTAACCCTTTGAGGCGCAACCCTTTCCCAATGCTGAAAAAAGGGCAGCCGTTGCCATCGCTCGACTTAACTACTAGCAAGATGGCGGACGATCAAAACGTTCATCGCGTGCCACAGATCTAGAGACCCTTTTTTTGACGACAGCTGTCGTCAAAAAAGTCGAGCGATGGCAACGGCTGCCCTTTTTCCAGCATTGGGCAATCTATCCAGCTGTTCTCGCGTTCTTCCATTTTTCGGCAGATGTCAGTGCTGTTAAAAATAATCGTGACAACTTTTTTACGGAAATGACGTGCTAAAAAGTAAAGAATTCTCGTGGAGCTATGTCACCCGCAACTATTTTTATAGAAATCAAATCTATTCTTCGTGACTGGCGACAGTCAAAACGTAAGAGTTTGGCGTTGCCAGAGCGGCAACACTGCGCGTTAAACTGTTAAATGGTATTTCAAATTAGTGAAGTATATTATACTTTACATTCACTTCTTTTGTTCAGTTTGTAATTATACTGATAGATTTATTTTTCAATGAAAGCAAGATAAAGAAATGTAAAATTCGTTGATTACAGGTACTGTTTCTCCGCATACTAGTGTAATGATGATAATTTAACCAAACACAACAGTGCAAAGCATGTGCCCTAACATTTTGCTTCTCATTCAATGAGAAATGAAGTCTACATTTTACGTGCTCATGTTAATATGCGCTCATTTCTGAAGTTGTACGGGTTGTTTGGCTTTGACTTTTTGCCCATGAATTGATATTACCTTGAAATAAACTCTTTCAGTTTCCTGTACAAGTATCACATATTTTGAAGGAAAATCTTGAATTAAAATCTTGCGTTTTTGTCTTAACTTTTAATCTAAGTTATTTATGCACTGATGTCCTTAGATTTGCTTTTTCACCCAGCAATTGCAAGCGTGGAAGATGAAAATATAAATGTAGTGTAATATAATCGAATGTGATTCGTGTATATTATGATGATGAAGTGTTTTTTTCATCACAAAAGTGTTGCATGTTCTTTTCCCTCCACCATCCCAAATTAACAATGTTTAAATTACATTAATTGAAAAAGAACAATCTAAATGTCGTAAACTGAAAGTACGTCTTTTTGTGTGCGCCTTAACTTTATAATCGCTGTTGTAGTTCTCAGTAAAAGCATTAAAGGAAAAAGAACGAAAGGTCTGCTATCTATTGTGGCACGAAAAAATCCTACTAATATATAAATGCCGATGTTTGCATGCATGTTTATTAATCTTTCACGCTGAAACGGTTTGATATATTTGGATGAAACTTGGAATAAAGACAGTTAAAGTCCTGGATTAACATTAGGCTACTTTTTATCGCGCGAAAAAAAACACTGTTTCTATGATATACAAAAAAACTATCTTTTATCACATAAAAAAGAATACAATAGAGTTTTTATTTTAGAGAGTCGTCGACAGACGGTGCAAACTTATAGAATATGCAGTTTTTAATAAATAAAACATCATATATTTCCCTTTCGCAGGCGAATTTAAAATAATTGTTAGACGGTTTCATTTTATGTTATGAAATCTTAATTGAATGAGTCACGTGAAAAACCATCAACATGCTTTTTTTTTTCATAGCGTCAAGGATGTTCGAAATATCATTTTAAATTTTGTTTAATCACACTCGCATCGCATCGGGGTGCCGGCTTCGAAGGGTCATCATTTCGAACTCAAAAACTAGGTAGAGAATAAAAGGGGACGTCTTTTTTTACGTTAGCAGGGGCGCCACTTACCCTAGGGCTTCCGCTGTTTGCAACCATCTTAATTTTAAATTCCATTCAGAATCTGAGAGATTTCAATGCCAAGGAAGCCGGTGAGAAACAGGATTCTCTCTGAACAAAATTTATTAAGATGGCGAACCAACAGGCCGCCAGAGGCGGCTAGTAATTTCTTAAATCTTCACCAATGCCACTGTTATGAAGATTTTTTATTGATATTGTTATGTTTTGTCACTGTGAAATTCGCATCTGTCTGAACTTGTAATATTTTAAAAAGGCCTAAATACATATCGGCGCCCGGGGCGCTATGCCCTCTTCGCTTCCCCTTCTCCCTCTCTTCCCACTGTGATCGGCTTATCTTGGGGACCTCTCTGTGAGCAGCGCATGAGATATGATAGACCCTCTTAACCCTCGCAACTTGCTACGCCATTGAATGTTTCAAATACCATCTGTATTTATCGCAATGAACCTAGTCTTCAACTTAACTGACGTTATAAATAAATCGGAACTATCATTTCAAACTGAAATCAAACTTGTTATCTTTTACTCAAGATACATGTTCAGTAACTAGACTTTAGATAAAATTAGCCAATCACTTGCTGTCTAATTAACCCTTTAACGCGCAGTGTTCCCGCTCTGGGAACACCAAACTCTGACGTTTTGACTGTTGCCAGTCACGAAGAATAGATTTGATTTCTATAAAAATAGTTGCGGGTGACATAGCACCACGAGAATCCTCTACTTTTTAGCACGTCACTTCCCGTACAAAAAATTGTCACGATTATTTTTAACAGCACTGACATCTGCTGAAAAATGGAAGAATGCGAGAACAGCTAGATAGATTGCCCAATGCTGAAAAAAAGGGCAGCCGCTGCCATCGCTCGACTTAACTACCAGCAAGATGGCGGACGATCGAAACGTTCATCGCGTGCCACAGATCTAGAGACCCTTTTTTGACGACAGGCACAGCCAGCTGTCGTCAAAAAAGGGGTCTCTTTGATCTGTGCCCGGCGCAGCCAGCTGCGTCAAAAAAGGGGTCTCTAGATCTGTGGCACGCGATGAACGTTTCGATCGTCCGCCATCTTGCTGTTAGTTAAGTCGAGCGATGGCAGCGGCTGCCCTTTTTTTCAGCATTGGGAAAGGGTTGCGCCTTGTGAAGCAAGTAAGAATGTTTTTCTCCTTTCTCATGCCTGTTTCAAGGGCAGTCGAACTCTACGGAATAACTGAGGCTGAAATTCCTGCAATACACTCCCCTGCCAATAACTATACCCATGAGTAAGCACGAAACAGCAATATCAGCTTCCACAAGACGCAAGCATGAGACAGTTAAATCGATTTTTTTGCGGCGGTTGAAGGCGAGGCAGAGTTTCTGCCCCGTGGCTGCCACGCCTAATGAATAATGCCTCACAAGATTCTGAAGATGACTGGGCAAACGCCCAAAAGTAAACGAACTAATGTTAAGAGCATTTTGGGAAATTAAGATCTGGGAATAAAGATCATTTTCTGAAAGTAGCGCACTTTCATGCCAAATCCTTAATGCATCAGGCTGTAATGGTGAAAATGTTGAGTCTGTAACAAAACTGTTAAACCAGATACGTTTTCGCCATTTCTCGACAACATTTCTTGTGACTTCTAAAGAAGATGTATGAAATGAAATTTATTTCGCAGTGCTGATATAGCTTATAAAACAAAGTTAGATGGAACGAATTTTATTTTATTTTATTTTTTCCAAAATTTCACTGCTTCATAAATTCATGACCTCATTTGTTTTCCTTCTGCCTTATTCGTAGTACTAGGGCTATTATTTCTATAATGATTCCATAATTCAGGCTTAAAATTAAGACCAGATATCTACGTATCATAAAACTAAGATACAAACGAATTTATCGAAGTTTCTCTAGGCAAAAGTTCAGCCATTATTACATATGCCTCATGTGTTAAAATATAAAGCCGTGCAAAATTGCAATAATTTTCCTGGCACCAGTGCTAGTTCAAATGTCAGTCGTGTGACGTATTAAACACTGAGAAAAAATGAAACAGACGTTCTCTGATTCTGACATGAGACAGTATTTTTGATGCCGTGTTAATTACTGCGCTTTCATAACCACACAAGAACGTATAAATTTTTCCTACGAACTCATGAAGTTATCAGATTGATGATCCAGATGATCTGTAAAATATTCTTCGGATTTTTTTTTCTATGGTGGCAGCTCAATTTTTACTTTAGATTGTATGTAATCTGGAATATGCGTTATTTATTCGTACATTTGAGTGTAAACTTCGAGAGCTTTTATATTTCCTTTCTTTAAGTCAACTTTCACTTGCTGCAAAATTTCTGGCATTTCTCCACTTGAATCCACATAGGCATGCAAAGATGGCGATGTTCCGTATCTGGATCAGTTAGGCTAATGTCCTCATTTCCATAATTATGTAGATAGTGAGGTCTTGTTTCTTTGCCGACACAGCCCTTTACTTTTTTTTCCTGCACTATAGACAGAGCAAATAGGATTTTATTTCAATTCCTATTTGCTTTGGATATGGGCACAGTATGAATAAATGTTATCATCTAGAATAATATTTTGACTGATATCGTAATAAATTATGATATTTATTGCCTAACACGTACTGGGGTCGACCAAACGACATTTTACCATAGTCCAAGAGCCAGCGATCACCAGACCTTCGTCATAGTATAAAAGCTGAAATTTTCTCTGCGCATACCCCCCAACAGAGGTAGGAATAATCTAATATATAAAATTCTCCTGTCCCAGTGTTAGTCACCTAACTCCTCCGAAACCACTCGACCAATTTTAATGAAATTTTCTATGTATATTCGTTAGGTCATAGAATAGGTTTTTAACTATGTCTCATACCCCTAAGTCATAAGGGCGGTCCACCCCAAAATGTTTAGCCCCCGAGTGCTATTCATTTCAATCAGGATTTCTGTGTAGACATTAGCGTGTCGAATCACTTTTCAAATGTGTTTGCCAGATAATGTGGAGAGAAGTTAATAAAATGTTGAAAGTCGCACAAGGTTTGCAATTTTTTATAATTGATCGCTAAATGTGGTGCCAAAACGCGACAATTTATTATAAATATATTTCGCGTATAGTTAGAAAACGCCTAGCGTATATTGTAAAAGAGTTTTATTAGGTGATTTTAATATAGATTTCTATTCCGAAGAAGTTCTCTGTGGAACAAGAAAGGAAAACACGGTACACTCATGGATTAGGATGCCCATTCCAAACAGCATTTAAAATGTCTTTGCGGTATAGTTGGAATATGCCTACAGGAAGAATATGCCTGGCGAAGATTGTAAAACATTTTCAGTAGGCGATTTTAAGATAGATTTCAATTCCAAAGATGCGTTTTATGGTACAAGAAAGAGATGATTCCTATTTTAGCGCCCGCACTCTCGCCAACAAAAAAAATTCCCGTACTTTATCGAGCTTTGCAGTCATGGGTCTCTGGGAGTTATGCAAGTTTCTATGGTACCTACGTATTATCCCGGCGGTCCGCCAAGACAAGCAATTTTTTCACCAAGATAAATGCCGGGCACATGAAATTGTTGATGGTTTGGAATACGATTGGCAATGTATTTAAAATCTATGAAAAAGTAGTTTGGCGGAAGTGACCGCCGAGTTAATACGTAAGTACCGTTTCAACGCGCCCAAAAGAACTAGATGACAACTAAAGTAAACAAACTAGCGATAAACGCACCAGTTAAGGAAGTTGAAGACCCTTAATTATTAAAACTTCATTAATTGGCATTCCAAAATAAATAAAATTGTAACGGCATGCTGTACTTACATGTTGTTCCAAATCGCCATTTTAATTCTAAATTACGATTGCCACATAAAAGCAAAAAATCGTCAGGGTAATTGCATATGTTTAATGATCGCCACCTTGGCGAGAGTCGAGGCGTTAAAGTAGGAAAACCCAAGAAAAACAAACCGGTACACTCATGGATTATTCCGGTACACTCATGGATTACATTCGAAACCATATATAAAACGATGTAATATTTTTGTAATATACTTGGCGAAGATTGTAAAATAGTTTTAGTAGGCTATTTTAAGATAGATTTCGATTCCAAAGATGTGTTTTATGGTACAAGAAAGATTTGATTCCTATTTTAACGCCCCCACTCTCGCCAACCTAAAAAATCCGCATACTTGGCGAGCTTGGCAGTCATGGGTCTCTTGGAGTTATGCACAAGTTTCAACTGTACTTACGTATTATCCCGGCGGTCCGCCAAGACTAGCAATTTTTCACCAAGAAAAAATGCCGGGCACATGAAATTTTTGATGGTTTGGAATACGATTGGCAATTTATTTAAAATCTATGAAAAAGTAGTTTGGCGGAAGTGACCGCCGAGTTAATACGTAAGTACCGTTTCAACGCGCCCAAAAGAACTAGATGACAACTAAGTTGTACTTACATGTTCTTCCAAATCGCCATTTTAATTCTAAATTACGATTGCCACATAAAAGCAAAAAATCGTCAGGGTAATTGCATGTTTAATGATCGCCACCTTGGCGAGAGTCGAGGCGTTAAAGTAGGAATCAACCCAAGAAAGACAAACATGGTACACGCATGGATTATGATGCGCATTCGAAACAATATATAGAACGATGAAGTGTTGTTGTAATATACTTGGCGAATATTGTAAAATAGTTTTAGTAGGCGATTTTAAGATAGATTTCGATTCCAAAGATGGGTTTTACGGAACAAGAAAGAAAAATACATCAGTCATGAATAATGATACACTTTCCAACTTAATGGATTTGGAAGAATAATAGGGAGGACGCATATTATGATACGATTTATAATATAGCACTAGTGGTATTTAAATCTGAAAATATTCAGATTTCCATTTTTTATGCCGTGTTAATTACTGCGCTTTCATAACCACACAAGAACGTATAAATTTTTCCTACGAACTCATGAAGTTATCAGATTGATGATCCAGATGATCTGTAAAATATTCTTCGGATTTTTTTTTCTATGGTGGCAGCTCAATTTTTACTTTAGATTGTATGTAATCTGGAATATGCGTTATTTATTCGTACATTTGAGTGTAAACTTCGAGAGCTTTTATATTTCCTTTCTTTAAGTCAACTTTCACTTGCTGCAAAATTTCTGGCATTTCTCCACTTGAATCCACATAGGCATGCAAAGATGGCGATGTTCCGTATCTGGATCAGTTAGGCTAATGTCCTCATTTCCATAATTATGTAGATAGTGAGGTCTTGTTTCTTTGCCGACACAGCCCTTTACTTTTTTTCCTGCACTATAGACAGAGCAAATAGGATTTTATTTCAATTCCTATTTGCTTTGGATATGGGCACAGTATGAATAAATGTTATCATCCAGAATAATATTTTGACTGATATCGTAAAAAATTATGATATTTATTGCCTAACACGTACTGGGGTCGACCAAACGACATTTTACCATAGTCTAAGAGCCAGCGATCGCCAGACCTTCGTCATAGTATAAAAGCTGAAACTTTCTCTGCGCATACCCCCCAACAGAGGTAGGAATAATCGGGGACTATAAAGTTTGGATGATCGTGGCTTTGGCAGCTAACAGGTGGCAAATAGTAAAACATGACGAAAATAATCTGCAATTTTATACATCTTTGCCACCTGTTAGCTGCCAAAGCCACGATCATCCGGACTTTACAGTCGCCTATTGTAACACTGGTATTGCCTATTGTTCCTACCTCTGTTGGGGAGTATGCGCAGAGAAAGTTTTAGCTTTTATACTATGACGAAGGTTTGGCGGCCGCGGGCTCTTGCTGTATTAGAGAACTATAGTCTGTCAGCGACAAGAATAGCTCTCGCCAAAGAGTCTATGCCCGTCGTCTGTTGCTGTGGAAACAAGTCTCACAACATTTTCGGCAGGGGAGAACCGAAAAGGAAAAATGACATGAGTTCTTTCATTCCGCGAATTCCTCCCAAGCTCAACTTTAAATTGACAGATCCAATTGTTACAGCGAACTCCAATAATCAGGCTTGCTGGCCGGGTCTATTCTTGAGATCGACAGACAGCAAAGTTACCCTAGAAAACTTTCAGCAGGAATGAAATTTTCCTTTTTAAAATCCAAGGGAATTTTTCTTTTCCCCCACTGGTAATCCTCAGGCTTATCAGTAAAAAAGATTGATGGACTAGTATGGAGATGATAGAAAGTAACGAACGACATCATAGGACATCAAACAGAAGCCCAAATGACCATTTCCTGTTTGTCAATGACTCTTGACACAGCATTCAAGGATGACATTATTCTAAGGAATCGTTGGAGCTTTGTAAAAATAGTAGATAGCAATAAAAATGAGGAAAGCAACGTTCATTACTCCTGTGCATAGGCGCACCCACGGAGGGGGCTATGGGGGCTGAAGCCCCCCCTAAAGGTAGAAAGTTAGAAGTGAAAAGCGTTAAAAATATGCAAATTGTCGCTAACGAATTAATTTTTTTTAGTTCTTTCTTTTTTTAATTGTCTTCAAATTATTTCTAACCCAAAAAGACATTTATTTTAAAAAGTTTTTAAATGAATGCTTACTTACAGTTAGTTGAAACACTGTTACACACGGTTACAACGTCGCTCAAAAGATCAGATAATTATTTATGACTGTATAATGAGTTACATTGCTTGTGTTCTATGGGACAGTCAAGTGGTACCGAATATTTTGACGTTATAAGAGAGTTGTAACTAACCGAAGTCACATGACCGAGTTCAGCAGTATTTGTATGTAGCCCAGCCCCCCCCTAAACTGAAATCCTGGGTGCGCCACTGCTCCTGTGGCCAACCTATCTTGAAAAGCATGGGTTATCAATTTTATCTCACTGAAGGGTTGAACACAGGATGGAAGAACTCTGCATCTCAAACTTGTTCCAACAAGGGATATTAAATATCTGTTGAAGTTGTACGTAGAATACCTTTGCCTAAGTTGTTTAAATAGTAACAAGATTTTTGAATTTTTGGTATTCCCTAATTTAGCTCTGAATCTAATCTGCCAATTATGCATACAACAGGACAAGATTTAACAGCAATTATTTTTATTTTCTTCATTTATTTACCTGAGAAGTACAGAATGGCAGGAAATTCACAGTAAGAGGTGCGAAATTGCTCAATGCTGTCAGGTTTCCACATTCAGTGTTCAAGCCTCCTTTAACACCTAGCAATTTCTGTCTCCACATTTGATAAATAAGTTGCAAGGTCTTCATTTCGAGCTGCGTAAAAAGCAATGTAAATAGCTCGAAACCGGGATTTTTCGCACATTGGTTTACGGACAAGCTATCGATGAGACAAATAGTGAATGTAATATTGGTTATGTTGGAGCAGCTCATATTCTTGTCTAATCATCAAAACTTGCCTCTAAATATTGAAAAACAAAACTTTTACAGCAAAGTACGTATTGGAAAACCCTTTAATAGATTGCACTGTATTTTTCATCAAAGAGAAAGAAATATGAATGTAATGTAAATATCAACAAGAAGTCGAAATGTTATTTGTAGGTTTCCATCTAGAAATATTACTTAAAAAGTTTCATTTTCTAATTGTATGTTAACCAGGTTCACATACAAACAACACACATTTAAATGAAATCCTAAACTTTTCATTATTTCCATTTTTTTTTTTTAACTTTCTTATTGAATATTTTTTCACCGGCTAAACTCCTATTGTATCAAGTTTTAATTCAAAACGTAAGACTCTTTTTCATTACTAGGATAGTTACAAGATGTTTTATGGTAAGATGAATAAATGTACTACATTACACTGATTTTTCAATGTGAGGAAGCGGAGTCAAGAAGCTTAAGATTTTGCTAACCCCCTAAAGCTTTATAAATAGTCACAAAATCTAAGAAAAACTTTTAAAGAACGTCGTTGATTGATTAGATAACGTTGTAGTTCAGGCCAATTGGCGATATCAGGAAATATCCCCTCCCCCTCCCCCCCCCCTAAAAATGGATTAGTTATAAGCTCTAGGTCGTGCAGAAATTCCTTTTATTTATTCGGGACTTCCTTCCCCCCCCCCCCACCCAAATATTTTCCTGGCTACGCCCCTGATTCAGACCTGGAAGATGTGTTACCGAGAGTACTTGGGAGGTAAGCGAAGAGTTATCACTGTTCAAAGAAGATCTAGAATTTCCCGGCAATTTTTATTCGTATAGTAAAAGTCTTCAAATAGCTAAAGAAAAATAAAAATTTTAGTCCGAAACTAAGAAACGCGGACCTGGAAAAAGTGGTTAATATCTACATTTCTAACTTCATGTTACCAATTAAAACGAAATGAATTTTTGTCGAGTTTCTTTTATTTGGATTCTTTCGAAGATTTTTAATCCTTTAACGCGCAGTGTTCCCGCTCTGGGAACACCAAACTCTGACGTTTTGACTGTTGCCAGGCACGAAGAATAGATTTTATTTCTATAAAAATAGTTGCGGGTGACAGCTCCACCAGAATCCTTTACTTTTTAGCACACGTCATTTCCCGTAACAAAAATTGTCACGATTATTTTTAACAGCACTGTCATCTACTGAAAAATGGAAGGATGCGAGAACAGCTGGATAGATTGCCCAATGCTTTAAAAGGGCAGCAGTTGTCATCGCTCGACTTAACTACCAGCAAGATGGCGGACGATCAATGGCAACAGCTGGCTGTGCGCGGGCACAGCCAGCTGTCGTCAAAAAAGGGTCTCTAGATCTGTGGCATGCGATGAACGTTTCGATCGTCCGCCATCTTGCTGGTCGTGAAGTCGAGCGATGGCAACGGCTGCCCTTTTTTCAGAATTGGGAAAGGGTTGCGCCACAAAGGGTTAATAATTTTCCCCCGTTGGTTATGTAAGTATAGATGGTAATTATAAAGGTCGGCATTATAGTAGGAATACTATTTGATCATCATTGAATGATCTTGTGAATAGAATGCATTAAAATGATAAGTTTAAATCGAACGACATCGTCTAAAATTTATGGAAAAAGAGAATAAAGAAGAGTCAGTGTCTTTGTTTTAAAAACTGAGTTAAGACACTTTTGTCTTTTAAGATGGATATAAATAGGGATTTGAGTAGCTGACTAATTATATTGCTGGGAGTCAATGTACTCGTGCTTCTTCCAGCTGAACTTATTAAATATTGGAGGCAGTCTAAATTAGTTTAATTGCGGCTTTTAAACCTTGCCATTGTATAGATATCATTTATGCATCATACTGTCGGTTTAAAAAAATAAAAAATATTTAATTTGTAGTTATTAGTTTAAATTAGTTTAAATTAGTTTAAATTAGTTATTAGTATTAGTTTAAATAATAATGTAATTACTCGGTAAAATTAATAACTCTGTTCGAACTTTCCTGTACTCTGAATCTTTCAGACTAGTTTCCCTATATTGTTTGTAAGAGTGTATGTGCCATACATACACTCTTACAAACAATAAACCAATGAGAAATACGAACCATTTAGAAACAATCTTTAAATATACAATTTTATGAAATGTGTTTACCATTTTCTTTTTTCTTCTGATAACTCTGCAATTCCTTAAATTTAATTTTCTAAAAGCATTCAATATAACCAGTGTAAAATCATTCAGAATTTGTTTTAAATCTGAATTCCCCGACTTTAACAGCCACATAACACTCGAAACCAGCCATGTAACACTCAGAACAGTTCCCAGTCCCACTCTGTACAAGGCCTTATGCAGGGACATTGCTATGACTTTTTAAGCGGGGGGAGGAGGAGATTTCGATAAACGTCTGCCAAATATGGGATTTTACCAACTTATTTATTTTTTTTATCATCTACATTACAAACTGGGTTTGTGTAATTTTGCTAAGTGTGCCAGAAATACAAATAAAATTATACTTTTTGTTAAATTTTCTTTTACCAAGTTTTCCAACTAGATATCTAATTTTGCCAAGCTTAACAAAATTTGCTAGTGCTAGGGGGGGAGGGGGGGAGCATCTCTCTAGTGTTAGTGTAGTGCCCCCCCCCTTTTTTGCCTTTAGCAACGGCCCTGGACTTATGCTGCTGCTGAAAAAGATCGAAATTTTTTTCGATCGAAATACGTCTCCATTTTTATAAATACATTTTTATGTGTTTTATTTCACAAAGTACAGTGGGGTCTCAATTAACCGGGATCGGATTATCCGGGTTGCGGCTTATCCGGGACGGTCCCAATATACGGAAACTAATATAAAGCATCATTTTAAAAAAATAATAAAGAGCGATTTTAACCGATGAAGAAAATCATATTCCTACGGAAGATGACGGTAGTACTGAACTGCTGAAAAATATCTTAGAAGATTGAGAAAGTGAGACTATTATGAAAACTGCTGTGCAACGACGGATTAAAGAAGTTCGAAATTGGAGTCCTAACGCGTATTCATGCTACATATGGAGAAAACCGCTCAAAATTATAGACCGTTAGATCGACCTCTGCACGGTAGGCTAGAACTCAGGAAGGTTTTTCACACTTCAGCCATCTACCATGTTCACTATCTTATCCACTCGTCCATGTGAGGTGATGAAGGAAATCATGTAACTCGTTAGAAACTGAATCATGGTGACGCATCAGTACATGAGGCGTTACT
Source organism: Cheiracanthium punctorium (assembly GCA_038373885.1). NCBI lineage: Eukaryota > Metazoa > Arthropoda > Arachnida > Araneae > Cheiracanthiidae > Cheiracanthium > Cheiracanthium punctorium. The sequence continues at coordinate 111,924 of JAWZYV010012076.1, read as the reverse complement.
TAATTGCTTGAAGCGTGAAGATGGAAGCCTGCTGAAAAAATTATGCTGAGAAATTTGCTCAGTAAAATTCGTCAAGAGCAAATGAAAAACGAAAACACATTTCTATCATTTCATTTTCCAGGAAACAGTGAGAGAAAATACATTTTTTTATGTGCTAATTGTAAATCTAAATAACATTAAAATTTATATTCATTCTTTTTCTTTTGTTAAATTATCAATGACCTATTGTATAAAAATTTTACATTTTCTGAATCATGGTGACGCATCAGTGCATGAGCGTTACTTAATTACTTGGAGCATGAAGATGGAAGCCTGCTGAAAAACTGATGCTGAGAAATTTGCTTAGTAAAATTCGTCAAGAGCAAATAAAAAACGAAACCACATTTCTATCATTTCATTTTCCTGGAAACAGTGAGAGAAAATACATTTTTACTTTCCGAACATGTGTACCATGTAAGGAAACTATTGTAATCATGAAAAAATTCGACTTCGAGATTTTGATGTATTTACACCTTTTGAGGTCTTCTGATTTCATTTATGCTGTTTTTACGAGATGTATGTATGTATGTGTGTCTGTGTGTATGTGAGTGAACACGATAGCTCCTAAACGGATCATTCGATTGAGCTCAAATTAGACATATATGTTATAAACCACCGTCGCAAGACCGGTATTGATTTTGGTGTATATAGGACTTATAGTTTTTCTACAGGGCTACGACAAAGATTTCTTTTACATTATGGCCTATGGGGGGAAATTCTTGAAAGTGCGCTAGCGTTTAAAAGGTACATTCGATTGAGCTCAAATTCGGTATATATGTTATAAACCACCATCGTAAGATCGGTATTGATTTTGGTGTGTATAGGATTTATAGTTTCCCTACAGGGCTACGAAAAAGATTTCTTTTACATTATAGCATATGGGGAGAAAGTCTTGAAAGTGCGCTAGCGTTTAAATGGTGCATTCGATTGAGTTTCAATTTGGTATATATGTTTGAATTATTAATCGATTAAAATTTATTTAAATGCTTGGTAATGATCTTAATCGTAAGTCTTCGGAAAGTCGAGTGGAGTCACTCCAGATTTTTTTATGTGTAATTGTAAATCTAAATAACATTAAAATTTATATTCATTCTTCTTCTTTTGTATTATTTAAATTATCAATGCCCTTATTGTATAAAAATTTTACATTTTCTGAATCATGGTGACGCATCAGTGCATGAGCGTTACTTAATTACTTGGAGTGTGAAGATGGAAGCCTGCTGAAAAACTGATGCTGAGAAATTCGCGTAATAAAATTCGTCAAGAGCAAATGAAAAACGAAAACACATTTCTATCATTTCATTTTCAAGGAAACAGTGAGTGAAAATACATTTTTTGTGCACGCTAATTGTAAATCTAAATAACATTAAAATTTATATTCATTCTTTTTCTTTTGTTAAATTATCAATGCCCCATTGTATAAAAATTTTACATTTTCTGAATCATGGTGACGCATCAGTACATGAGGCGTTACTTAATTACTTGGAGCATGAAGATGGAAGCCTGCTGAAAAAATTATGCTGAGAAATTTGCGCAGTAAAATTCGTCAAGAGCAAATGAAAAACCAAAAGAGATTTTTATCATTTTATACTTCACAAAACAGGGAGGGAAAATAATTTCTTTCTTTTTTTTTGGGGGGGGGGAGGGGTTACTAATATTAAAATTTATATTCATTCTTTTCCTTTTGTATTAATTAAATTATTAATGCCCCATTGTATAAAAATTTTACATTTTCTGTAATTTTTTTCACACATTCCTCGCAAAATTTGAATAAATTCGATTATCCGGGACGAGGCATTTCCCGACCATCCCGGTTAATCGAGAGTTTACTGTAGTATCTTTTGAGTGTTTTTCGTCATGTACCACTCATTTCTTCCTCAGATCGCAATCTGAATTTTTAAGCTCACCCTCAAAAGTTGCATGAACTTTTCCTTTCTAATTGATAGAGGTAGATAGATTGATTTCCTATGAGCAGGGCAAACAAAGCTGGAGAACAGATTGTTCCTCGGAACAATCGCGTGGAACAGTGAATTGACTTTCGTTAGCTCTTTTAGAAAATGGTGTAGACATGGGAGATGAAACCCTGTGCCCGAACTCCTGCTAATCGATATCGTCACTATTGACCGGACATTTCTATGGCTTGTACCTTTGAACTTTTCTATCGAACATTTGCCATCACCGTTGAGTCTTATATAGGGTACTCCACTACGTCATGTTTTCAGGTGCCAGCATTCTTAAATACTTTGATTCTGCGGATGAAGTTTTTTATATTTTGTTGTTGTAGCATTAAATGAACAAAATAAATAAGCTAAAGCTTATAATAAGGTAAAGATTATTTAACATATTGATCGCCAAGCACGATTTCTACAAAACTTTATTGAGCATGTTCATGTCTCAGACTTTAAGTTCCAAAGCGTCTTTCATTGGATGATCAAAATAGAAGTGTGACATCGGTATGAATCTGCCAGCAGTAAGGTAGGCAGGTTGTCCGTCATTTATCGGTGTATTTTTGGAGATGCAATTGAATATGTTGACGTTTTTCCACCCACTGTTCAAGGCGATTTTTACAAAATACTGACATATTTTTCTGAAAGCGGTCAATGATGTGACATTCCAAATTTTTGGATTGTGCTATGAATACTTTCAACCGTCTCCGTGTATCTCTAACTATAAGAGAGAAAGAATTTTCTAAGTTAAATCAATAAGGACTAATTGCCGGACTTTGGAACAGCTTTAAAAACAGATTACGTAAGACACTTGAAAATGTTAAGAATTTTCTTCACAAACTGTATAATAAACTTTCATATATAGTAAGCCATAGTGACTTTCAGGAAAATACTTTTTAAGTACGGAATTTACCTTGCAAATTGGCTTGATGCTTAGTCTCCATTTTGGAAAGAATTGCAGAACACTGCAGGTTTTTCCCCCTGCACTTCTCACCCCTCTTATACATTGATCGTTATAGTTATTCTAATTTTTTTTAAGTCTATCTTATTCGATTCTTTAAAAAGCTGTTCAAAAGATTCAACTTTTCTTAAAAGCCTTAAAAGTCTCTATTTTTATTTAATTTATTTATTTGTAGAAGATGACATATTCAAAGTTATACCTTTGAACTACTTTTTTCACAGATTAACAGAAAAGTTTTACAGATTAACAACAGAAAATAATTTTATTTATGATATTTCGTTTTATGCATAATAATACGTCGAATAATCATTAAGGTAAAGTTCATATTATTTACAATGATTGAAATGGAACTGGCGTTTGATAAGCATACAGATAATTAGAATGTTGTACAGTAATCTTAGCAGGACCATTAGTTTTTCCTATTTGACCAAAATTTCACAGTAAACCATTTTACGTCAACTAGTTTCTAACTAAATACGAAACTGCATTAATTGCCAAAATTTTCTAAGGTTTCAAACAGAAAGCTCTGATATCTTTAAGATGTGGTGTGAGACGACTGATAGATTTACAACAGAAATGCAATGCTGGGTAATCTAATGTCATCGAACGTTGTTATGTAGAACTATTTTTAATACTAACTGTATGTCAAACGTCTCATCCGTTTGTACATAAGATGATCGATTTAAAAGTACCCCGTTTTTACTTCCTTGTACGTAGTATAAGGAAGTAATGTGATCCCGAAAAATTTTGGGGGCCAAATTTCGACATAAAAACCGATTTTGACTACCTCTAAATTTAATTAAAAATTTTTTTTCGATGCATCTCATCGTAGGCTAGCGTGCACGATCATATTAACGCGTCTGCAACTCATTTTGACCAGTGGCGAGTCTACTGTGGCCAGTTTTTCCATGCCGTCTGTACGTACGTATGTACGTACGTACGTACGTACGTATGTATGTAACTCGCATATCTCAAAAACTATGGGTCGTAGAATGTTGAGATTTGATATTTAGGATTGTTCTATGATCTAGTTGTGCACCTCCCCTTTTGGTGGCAATCGAATGGATAGTTTATGTACAGGACCGCCCAAAAGATTCGAAATACATTACGCTCTATGGGCCGAAATTCATTAAACTCGCCTAACTCAAAAGCTATTAGGCGTAGAATGTCAAAACTTCATATTTTGGATAGTTGTAACATCTAGTTGTGCACCTCCCCTTTTGGTTCCATTCGACTGGATAGTTTATCTACAGGACTGCCCAAAACATTCGAAATACATTACACTCTATGGGCCGAAATTCATTAAACTCGCATATCTCAAAGGCGTTGAATGTTGAAACTTTATATTTAGGATTGTTGTAACATCTAGTTGTGCACCTCCCCTTTTGGTTCCATTCGACTGAATAGTTTATCTACAGGACCGCCCAAAAGATTCGAAATACATTACGCTCTATGGGCCTAAATTCATCAAAGCGGTTTTTAGAGGTATTGGGCTATTTCAAACGACTCAGAAGTGATATATGCTGTAAAGAGTTAGAAAATGGATTTCCCCATTAAAAAAAGTGTCTTTATTATTTATAGTTCTGCTACAGGAACACTCAAAAGATTTCCAATACATTACGGTCAATAGCAATTTCAGGGGCATTCATCCATTTCAAGCACAATACCGTCCTACCACATAAGTTAGGTAATGGTCCGACCACGGTCACGTGCCTCCCTCAAGAACTATGCCAAAAGTCGCCAAGCTTGGCGACTTTTGGTGTACGTGTGTGCATATTTAACTCTCATAGCACAAAAACTATTATGAAATTTCATATATAAGAATGTTGTAACATCTAGTTGTGCATCTCGATTTTTGGTTCCAATCTAATGGAGAGTTTATTTACAGGACCACCGAAAAGAATTTCAGTACCTTAATGTCTATGGACATCTTCATTATAATACAACTGTAGACAGTCATTGTTTGGTACATGTCCAAAATCTCGCCGTCTGTCCTCGACCTTGGCGAGTTTTGGCGAAATGTCGCCAAGTTTGGCGATAGTCAGTCATTTGGTCCATGCCCAAAGTATCGCCATTTGTCATCATTCTTGGCGAGTTTTGGCGAAATATCGCCAAATTTGGCGATAATCTGTCATTGTTTGGTTTATGCTTAAAATCTCGCCAAATGTCATCGACATTGACGAGTTTCGCCGAAATATCGCCAAATTTGGCGCCAAAAATTATTTCCTATTTTGTATAACTCTAAAACTTTAACCCGTAGATTTTTTAACTTTGTATTTAGAACTATTGTAATATCTAACTGTTTTCAATATCTTTTTTGACAGCAATCGACTGAGAATTTATTTACAGGGTGAGCCAAATGACTTTGAATACATTGAGGTGTATAGATGCATTCAATTCATTGAAAGTCTGTGGTCAATTACTACTTTGGCTATCCCCAAAATCTCGCTGACTATCTCAAGGTTGTCGGCTTTTGGTGAAATATCGCCAAATAAAGTGTCAGAAGGAAATCTTTCAAATTGAACTCAGCTTGGCGATATCGAAATATTTGGCTAGAAATCGCTAAACCTTACTATTATTGATATTTTATCTCTTTCAAACAAATAAATTTAGTGGAAGTGCGTCGAAAATATTTTTGATCTAATGGACGTGCAAGGAAGTCATGTGTTGGACACATCAGATTTTTTTTTCTTGTATTAACCACATGTCTAATGTATGCAGCAAGATTTTCAATATTATAAGTTATTTAATGTGCCTACATTTAATGCGATAATATCGTTTGTTTCACTTTCTAAATGCAAAATATCGTTTTCTTAAATATTAATTCGTGTGAACTAATTTTTAATCTGATTCTGCTCGCAGCATAGAAAGTCAATCATTCTTCGGCCAAAAAAAAGCCGAATGCATTGGACTGATGAAAGGTTAAATGTGTTCTAGATTGACGGAAATAAAATTCAAATTTGAATATAGCCTTGATAGCTGGGCACACTATTTGCACGATCTACTAGGAGAACCTCGCGACTTCTTCAATTTACAAGAAAGAGAATGTTACCTCATGGTATATGAAGAGCGTTCTGCTTCAACAGAACTTTGTACATTCCCTTTCTGTCGACAATGCTCAGAAGATTATCAAAATGTCCTCAAAAGCTATCTACTTCCAAATGGAAACAACTTAGGAGGAGACAACTGGAAATTTCCACAGGACAATTCATCCATTCCAGCTCCCATTCAACAAGAGTTTGATTTACTCAGAAGCAAGTGACTCACTGGCCAGGCATCAACCCAGAACCTGAAACCAACTGAATGGCTTTTGGGAAGTACTTGCCCAAAAAGTGCATGCCCATGGTTGTCTGTTTTTGATTATTCAGAGTTAAAGCAAGAAATAGAGAAAGGTTGGTTCTTGTTGCGGCTACACATTCTTCAAACGTTACTTTGAAGCATGTTTGCTAGAATTTTCTAGTCAAAAGAATAGATCCAAAATTTGAATAAATACAAAAATACTGAGAAAAATACAAAATACTGAAAAAGTCCACATATTTTTCGGACATCTCATTTCTTTTAATTATATAGAACACTCTATATTTCTTTGTTGTAATAAATTTATGCTATGATTTCATACGACATGGGGTTTTTTTTCGCGATTTTTGCGCCATTTTTAACTGTTCTTTCAAAAATTGCCAGTCCATATAACTTTGAGACGCACTTTAATAAGAACAAGTAATATCAAAAAAAAAAAAAAAAAAAAAAAATTAAGTCAATTCCTACTTAGGTCAACAAAGAAATTTTATTTTAGTTACTTTTTATTAAATTTAATTAATTAATAATTAATTAATGCAGGGCCGTTTGTGAAGCAAGGGTCGATACCGTTAATCCAGTTTGTTTGTTTAGTTTATTGTTTTCATTCATTTTTAATCCCACGTAACAGGATCTAAAATTAATTAATTAAATTTAATTAATGAATTAATATTTGAAAAAACTGTATTAACATCAAGAGTGTCATCCACTGCAAGTTTAAAAAAAATGTATTTGAACTTGAGTGGATGAATAAAAAGTATTTTATTAACGATTGAAAATTTGAACAAGATATAATATATATATATATATAGAGAGAGAGAGAGAGGGAGAGTGTGAACTAATAGAAGGGATTGAAAAAAAAAAAATTAGCGATTACTCCAAGTTAAAGGATTTGCTGTGTAAGTGTAAGTAAGTGACAAACCACTTTTAAAATTAACAAATATTTTTAATAGTTAGTGTATGGTGTTAATATTTAATAATCATCAGTTGTGTTAAGCATAAAAAAAAAAATGGGGAAAGAAATTTTGAATCAACGTAGTTCGGATTCAGAAATATGGTAGCTCTTGGATATTTGCCTTTCTCGTATGGTGATATCTTTCTGCAAAATGAAACTCTTGCAAAAGCAAGTACAATTAATGATGTTAATAATGGTACAACAATTTCGCAGAAAGCTAATTCCTCAGTCGACGCTTATTATAAATCCATACGCGAGATCATTGTGTGAAGAATTATCTTACAACGAGCCGACTTGCAATACAAGTAAGCTACATTGTAGCCATGTACATGCTATTTCTGGGAACTATGCAGGGTTAGATCACAAATAATCTGCAAGTTGGGGAGCGGCTGAGCTCCCGCTTTGTTCGGGTGCTTAGGATGTTCTAAAAATAGCATTGATACCGAACTTCAGCACAGGATCGTACGATTCAAGAACTTTCCTTGCAATAATATATTCGTGTTAATGATAAGCAACTAAGAGAATTCGCAATGCAAGCCTTGAAATCGTCTTGAAGCACATTGTTAATGTATTTTCGAATATAATTTAACGTATCTATTGATTGTTTTCTAAACTTCTAAAGTAGCCCTCGTTCCTTAGCCCCTATAGCAGGGGTCTCCAAATTACGGCCCGCGGTCCAGCTGCCCTCTCATCCGGCTCGTGGAGACTAGGGATGGACGCGAGACGAAAAATAAGCGTCTCGCAAAATAGCCTAAAAGCTTGTCTCGTCTCGCAAAAATCCCTATATCGTAATGTTAAAAATGTGTGTCTCGTCTCGCAAAAAACCTTTAAATCTCTGTCTCGTCTCGCAAAAAAGTCGTCTCGCGTCCATCCCTAGTGGAGACCTTTTATCCACGAAAAAAATTACGGAAATTTACTGTATCCTGCCAAGATCAACCGTCGCTTACGTGGACGTTACGTTTTTACCGAATTAAAATAAAAGCGTGCAATAGTGCGTCATGTTTTCCAACTTATCATTACATTGCAAAGCCTTATTCGCTGCTTACTTTTTCTATTTCTGTTCACAATCAGTGAGGTGATATAACAAACAAATATGGTAGAGGGAACAAACTTACCTGATGATAATCTCAGGCAGGGCCGGCCCAAGGGGGGTGCGAATGTAGGCGATCGCCTAAGGCCCCGCGCTTATAGAGGCCCCGCTCCTGGGCCATTTTATTGCTATCTCATAAGACATGATAGAGGAGAGGCCCCGCTCTTGCGCTTCGCCTGGGGCCCCGCACACCCCTCGGGCCGTCTCTGTCTCAGGCCACTGTCGATGTTAGGGACATCAAATCTAAATTTTACTCTATCATTAAAAAATAATTAAATAAAATAATATTAAACACAAATAATTAAAAACAACATCTATGCTTTGATTCTTTTTTATTTGGACCTCGAGTGGGTAGTCGGGGCCCCAAACTGCTGTTTCATAGTTAATGCGGTCCTCGGGCTGAAAAGTTTAGAGACCCCTGGCCGAGATGCGTGGCCCCAGGCCCGAAATGGTACCCTTTACTTAGCTTACAGTTTAATATCCGACTCCCTCCCCCCCCCCCCGAAATAAAATCCTGGCTACGCTACTGCCCTGGCCTATAGTAGGATTTCCAAGTCTTTTCCCGTATTTTGTATGTTTTTCTTTCTTTTTTTTTATTGTCGATTTCTAGTTTATACTTTTTTTACTACCACTTAATATCATTCGGTCTGTTTTCAACGCTGTGCAATAATCACCAGTAAAAATGATTTTTATTTTTAAATTTATTCGACTTTTCACTTTAATACTTTGAGACACAAATATTTTCCATTATTAAACTACCTCTCGTAGCAAAATTAAAATATTGTCGCCAGTTATGACGAATCTAAACGATTTTTTCATACGTATTACTTTCTGAACATGTACCATATAGGGAAAGTATTGTAATCATGAAAAAATTTGACTTAGAGATTTTGGTGTATTTACATGTTTATGAGGTCTTCTCAATTCATTTATGCTATTTTTACGAGATGTGTTTGTGTATGTGTATGTGAGTGAACACGATAGCTCCTAAATGGTGCATTCGATTGAGCTCAAATTTGGTATATATGTTATAAACCGCCGTCGCAAGACCGGTATTGATTTTGGTATGTCTTACAGCTGCTTCACAGGGCTACGAAAAGATTTCTTTTACATTATGGCCAATGGACGGAAATTCTTGAAAGTGCGCCAGCGTCTAAACGGTGCGTTCGATTTAGCACAAATTGGACATATATATATATATATATATATAAGGTCATGGTCACATGATTTGCATGAATTTTGGTGTGTGTAGAGATAGTTTCTTCACGGGATTGCAAAAAATAATTTTTATACATTACGGCCTATGTACGCAAATCATTTAAAATGAACTAGTGTCTAAATGGTGCATTCGAAGAAGTTCAAATTGGGCATGTATATTATAGGTCACTGTCACAAAACATGTGAAGATTTTGCTGTGTATAGGACGTAGTCTTTTGACAAGGCAACAAATGAGTGTTTTTTACATTATGGCTTATGGGCGGAAATTCTTAAAAGTGTGCTAGTGTCTATAGGGTGCATTCGATTGAGCTCAAATTGGGTATTTAGATATTATAGATCGCTGTCTCATGACCTGCACATATGGGTGTGCGTAGAGCTGATAGTTTGTTCACAAGCTTGCAAAAAGTAATTCTTATATATTACCGCTTAAGAGCGCGAATCATTTAATGTGAGGTAGTGTTTAAATGGTGCATTCGATTTGACATCAAACTGCATATTATAGGTCACTGTCTTACATACTGCATAAATTTTAGCGTGTGTATTTTTGCACATTGCGGCCTATACATTAAAATCATTTTAAGTGCAGTAGTTCCTGAACACTAGATCCGATTCAGTTGAATGAAATTTATTTACGCTTGGGAAAATATCAGATGTTCGGAAAGTCGAGTAGAGTCACGCCAGATTTTTTTTTTAGATAAGAATTAAATAACGTAGACATAAGAAATAGACACACGCCTTCTGACCTTGTCATATAAATATAGGTGTCCTGTTAACGGAAAAAAGAACCTATTTTGCTCTGAAGTCAGATTCGGCAGATACTTGTGTCACAATGTAGTTACGGGTTGCTCTGGCCTTTTTTAAATTTCCACAAAATTAGTTTTTGCCGGAAATCATTAAGAAGAGCAATCGCCAATATTTTCGCCAAATTAATTTTATTTTTGCAATTTTCGACATTGGCGATCGACAGCTGACTGCTGATTGCCCATTCGCTGAAACACGTCTGCTTCCTTGGGCAAAGAGAGCAGTCTGGGATAAACTTTATCGACGTTTTTCTTTAAATAGGGTGCCTGAATTTAAACTATATGCAGATTCTATGCAAAGAAATTATCTTTAGCATGTTTTTACAGATCCTTAATTTATACACTATTCCGCATGTTTTGAAATGCTTCCCACAGAAAATCGCCAGGTTTGTTTGTTTGTTTGTTTGTTTTTTCCAGCAAAATCTGTCTATTCTACATCACAACATCTTCCAAATAAAATTAAAAAAAACTGCTCAATAGTAGAAGGACTCCAAACTAAATGCAATTTAAGGTAAATTGCCCTAAGGCCAGAGGTATACTCGCTGCAGATTATCATTTGATCAGGAATGGTTTGCACCATTCGAATATTTGTCGTTTTCAAATACTGGATGATTCCCAATTCATGATACAAAATTATGGGGAGAGTACGTTAGATTACTCTAAGACGAATCAGGATCACAACTTCATGTATCTGTTAATAATCACTTTGTAAGAATGTGTTCATCTAAATCTAAATTCTTAATTGCGTTATGTAAGTAATGGGCTTTTGCACGAGAATTTCAGTATTAAAATGAAATCGAAATTCTTAACTGTCAACTATAGTCAAGTGCTTTCTGTGAAAGATCCTTTAATTTTTGTCGAACCATGGAAAAAGAGTTCATTATAACAGATGCATGAAGGCATTTGCGACCTCACATCTGTGCGATTTCGATTCGTCGAGCAACCTATTTCCCCCAGAAATTTGTAACAAGAATTTGGCATTACCCTTTGTAAAATAACGTCACTTAATACAACGTTATCATATTTATGTTAATGGTAGTTTAAACATCAATAAACAGATTTGTTTCAGAGAAACAATGCATGCTCTCAAAAATAACATTTGAATGTAGATAATCTTTTTGAATATCCATCACTTACCATGACTGGTACAGCGCATTTATTTTTTCAGAAAATCAATACCGAACAGTAATATTAGAGTATCCGAGGGCAAAAGTTTTTCGCAAACAATACATGTCTTCTTTAAAAGAAAAAAAAATGCGTAACTTATGTATAATAAAAGTTACGAGGAACTTCTTATCTATTAAATGATTTAATTTAAAGCATAATAATCTGTTCCATTTGCGGAATTAATATAGGGAACCTACGAGCAAATACTTTTTTGGAATACGTTGTACCAAAGCAGTTAGCAACTCAAAAATTCAATACAAAAGTTAGAATTCCTAAAGAATTCAACCGTGTTTTTATTTATAGACTTATTATATACCATTCACATGATACTAGTATGCACCTCGTATAAGCTTTCCGTGGTGAAAAACGCTTCACCTTCAAGGTCAAAAATACATTTCGCAACTTTTTGAGTTGTTCAGATTTATTTCATGTCATAAATTAATGTATTTTGATCGTTAAAATTTATTTGTGAGCTTGGTTCGTTTTTCTTTGAGAATGAAATTTCCTCAATTTCATAGACATACCAGGAAAGTAGTACTTTTCACTTTGATAGATGACAGTTTTGACACAATCAAAGGTCTGTCACAGAGATCTCAACACTAGATTCACAAGAAATCACCTGAGATCGTAATGACGAAAGATTCTTAAAAGTAAATTTTTAGAATCTTAGTCGCCAAATGTAAATGTGACAGTTAGCAGCGGTTGTTGTATCCATTCGCACCCTTCCAGCTTTCAGTTGAGTTACTGTTAAATAATCATAAAGCTTTATTAATTGCATTTTCTGGTTGGACGAGCCAAAAATAAATAAAGAGCCAATCGTCCAAAAAACATTTAGGTCAGTCAGGCCCGGACTGGCTCCTTTGGGGGCCCTCGGCTAGAGATTGAAAAGGGGCTCCCCTTAATGAGGAATTTAGAGGGAATGGAATATTAGGCTATGTAATGTTTGGAAATAGTCTTGCGTGTCTAAAAACCACATTCCACTATTTTAGAGCTTTTGGGGCCCCTGACTCTTTGGGGGCCTTCTCGAGCCGCGGGTTTCCTGTGGTCATCCGCTGCGCCATTGCATACAGACGTAAGATTACTAGGAAATAAATAATTCAATTACTCTGATATATACTATATATCAAATTACTCTAGTTATAAAATAGTATATTAATTATTGGGGAGCTCTCTGGGGCACCCTTAGGTCGGGGGTCCTCGGCAATATCCGACCACCCGACCTGGCCAGTCTGGGCTGGAGTTGAATGTTAACACAAGGGAATAGTGTGGCCAGGGCTTCTAATTCTTTAACGCAGGAAATTCCTAGCCGTGGTATGCTTAACTTCAGGAATGGTATGCGAGAAACTTTTAGGTGTATTCGCATTAGCTGTTCTAGAGTGGGGGGGGGGGATAAGAGCACGAGCCACCACCCCCCTCCCCCCAGCCAAATGATGGACTTAAAAAAATATCCATTTTGCAAATTCAAATACTTTTGTAAGAAGAGCAACAAAAAAATTGTGAGCCCCACCCGCCACTTTTTTTAATTCGCAGCTGGGTTCACTAACTTTTCTTGTTCTTCAAGATATCAAGTTTATTATGTTGGGGTAGCTTAAAGCTCTTACTTACACTATATGACGCATCTGCCATTGTTATTGGTATGTGAAAGGGTTGTCTTAAGTTGCGGATCCGCCATTACTGTAAACATTCTGACTGTTTCGCTGTTTCAATTTAAAATTGTTTTAGTTGTTGAATGAAAAGAACTTGAGATCTGAGTGGTTGTTCGGCCTTCAGTTGTTCGAATCATGCCAATAAAAGACAAAGAATGCTCAAATTTTCTTACTGAAACCTACAGAGAAAAAAAAAAAAAGTTAATATTGAACTACCGTAGAGATGCTTGGAAATCTGGATCACGTGTTCAGCTACGAATAGTATCTTCCAAGAGACGATGAACGCGCTGAATCTCACAGACAGCGGAGCCATGCGTCGGCCTTTGTATATTGTAGGGGCTCAAGTCACTTTCAACATAGAAATCAGGAATGCATGCGGGGCCTGTTGTAGGATTGAAGCTCTTCCCCATAGGAGTTTTTCCATCGACCTTGAAGTGAATTTCAAAGTCGATGAGTTTTTCTGTGCCCCCCTGACGTCTTGCGTTGGCATAAAATGATTGATGATGGTGCGTTGCCTCGATAGATATTGCACCAACCTTAATGAGGCTACAGCAAGTGAAAAGCTTAGGCTAGATAGATAGGTGTTGCAGTTTAAAAATACTCCGCTCGAAATAGTTCTTTGTCAGACCTGGAGTATACCAAATCAGTGACTGAAATTGTCGACAAAGTCTAGGAACTGCAATCAGCAGACATTCTCAAATTCAGTCTAGCTGATTCAGTCTGATTGATAAGGTAGCTCTTAGAATAGCTTCAACTGGAGAATTCTGAAAGATGACCTACCGGATGATTAAGTGGTTATCTCAGATTTCTTATCTCACTCACAGCAAGACCTCATTTTTGTCTCCCCTACGACTGTAGTGCCACTATTGTGGATATCTCCGTGCTTTTTTTTTTTTTTTTCTTCTTCTTCTTCCCTGGACATCGTTCAACATAGAAAATGTATGCTGATCACTAAGACTATTAAATACCGACTTAAAATGAAGGTTGTTCAGGGGCGTAGCCAAGAGGGGGTTAGGGGGATCATAACCCCCCCATGAGGAATTTTTTGCCATACAAAATGTATATTCTTCACTCCCTTATGACACACATGTATGCAAATATGTGAGTTGAAGTAGTCGTAACCCCCTCCATGAAAAATTTCTGGCTACGCCCCTGAGGGTGTTATATTCCTTTCCTGGTCAAACGTAAATTATTCTAAGAGATTCGATGTTTTAAAATGGTATTAGTAAAATGTGTAGAGGTGTGCCGGATCGTTAAAAAGTCCAAATCCCTTTTATCCATGCTATAGCTCCCAAACGGATAAACTGATTTCAATGCAAGACTTTTTTTTTTAATTAGAAAGTTGACTTAATAGCGTGGTTCTCAGCTATGTTTGATGAAAATCTGTTAATTTATATAAAAATTAAATCCTCTGAGGCATGGAGTTTGAAGCTTTTGTTTATGGCATTGTAGCTCCCAAATGGATAAGCTGATTTTGATTTATTGTATTTTATTGCTTTGTTTAGAAGCTGGTTTAATCGGGATAATTCTATACTATATTTGTTGATATGCGTCATGCGTCAAGGGATTTTATAAAACTTTCCTTACACTTTCTGTGTTTTGTAAGAGATGTGAGTTGTAGAATATTAAAACAGTAAATATGATGTATAGTCTCTTTGGATGCTATATTCTATAAATTACTCCTTGAATAAACTTTATACTTTTGTTAATATAATCGAGGATTTTGCGACCTATTAGAATAAGACATGGATGTTTAATTGGGATACAATTTTCATCGCGATTTAGTGTGTGTTTCTTTCTTTAATTTATTAAACTAGTGATGAATAGAGTAGCTCTTAAAAGCTTATGATTCCGTTTGATTTCTTCCCCTTCGTTTATAAAAACCATTGAAGACTTAAGATAAGTCTTGAAAGTTTAAGGTAGAACTCTAGTTCGCCTATGATCGGGTGACAATCCTCCTTAATTAAATAACTCTGTATAAAATACACATAACAAAATAAAAGGTGTGTATAGTGAGGGAAACACATAGTTCTCTGTTTACTTTGCAAAAAGTGGATGGATATTCTGATTTTGAAGAATTAGAATTTTCGTTTCTCTGAAACGTACCTACAGTTTATATTACACTTATTTGTGTTTTATATGAAGTTACTTAATTTATTTGGACACCTTTTTTTATACGAGGGTCGTCGGAAAAGTAAGTTTCTCACGACCAAAAAAAAAAGGGGGGGAGGGAGCAAAACATTATTACCTGGAAAAATTTTATTGCAGTATACCTGGATACGGCAGTATTCCTGTTACTTCAACATAACAATAATCTGACTACACACTAAAACTTGTAATACACTGGGATAGTCAAATTTAGAAGTCTGCCAGAATGACATAGTTCTTTGCAGTCTTCGTCAGTTGATAAGTGATGTCCGGACAGGAATTACACCACCCTATGGTACCAATCTTGCTTCCTGTGACTTCCACCTGAAGAAATTCCTGTCGGGGCATCACTTTACTACTGATGAAGACTGCAAACAACTGTGATACACTGGCTCCTTTCTGAGGCGGCAGACTTCTATGACCCTGGATTACAAAAACTTATCCCACGGTATGACAAGTGTTACAATTTCGGTGACTCTTTATGTTAAGAAGCAGCTGAAATATTGCTGTATCTTTTGCAATAAATTTTTCCAGGTAATAATGTTTTGTTCCTTTTTATTAGCCGTGGAAAACTCACTTTCCGGACAACGCTCGTACTTTGAATGTCCTTTCCATATTAGTAGCAGCAAAAGAATCCTTGATCAAGAATGTAAAATATTCAAGAACAAATAAAATTTCGTGTTCTGGTTTCACTAAGATGAATTCTAAAAAATCTGTAGAGTGTCCTAAAAAATGTGCAAATTCTCCATTAAATACTATTTCTTTTGAGACATGAATCTTTTTGGGAAAATATTGATTAATTATTTATTGTATAAAATTAGGACTCTGCAGATAAGAGGGGAGAAAATAGAAGATACATGAACAAATAATAAAATAAAAGAATATAACGCCTTGAAAGATCTTGTTATAAAAAGTGAAATGTAAAAAATGTCTCTGAAATTCTATCAATGAAATATATTGATGGCTTTGTGTTATGTTATGTCAAAGCTACCCAAGGACTATCTGCCAAGATTGGGAGATGCCTTGGTCAGAAGACTTGATGTCATTTTTAACGTTTTGTATTTAAACATTTTTAATCTAAAAAGGTATAAAACAAATTTTACTAACTTAAGCAACTTTTTTAATCACGAAACTCTAAAATTATGTATTTTAATTATACTAACGAAACTATAATATAACATCTTCTTCTTGAAACTTCTAATAGGAAATTCAAATTTTTTTAGTTATT
The DNA here is from genome assembly GCA_038373885.1 of Cheiracanthium punctorium. NCBI lineage: Eukaryota > Metazoa > Arthropoda > Arachnida > Araneae > Cheiracanthiidae > Cheiracanthium > Cheiracanthium punctorium. The sequence continues at coordinate 95,432 of JAWZYV010012076.1, read as the reverse complement.
AATTTTTTTCCATGCTTAATATTTATGTAATGCTTATCAATTAAAAATCAAGATAAAAATTCTATTCCAACGGAATTTCGGTGGCCCAAAAACTTTTTGGGCATAAAGGTTAAATTTTGTGGTAGCACTGCACGAACCGCTTCCTTCATTTTGTTACATTTGTGGATGTTTTTACTTGTCTTGCGTTTTGAAATTTACAGAACTCTTTTGCTGATAAATCAATCTTAATTTAAATACCAAGAATTAGCTTACTTTGTTTCACTAATGGTCTATGTATTTCAAAAAAAAAGTTATATATGTTGTTATTTTGACTTTTATAAGGGTGAGATCCCATTCCAAAAGTGTTTGTAAGGAAAATTTCTTATATTAATTGATAAATAATTAGATCGTTTTGTGAAAAAATTAAATCATTCAGTGCGATACATTTTAAGTTCTAAACCATGTGAATTTGGAGAGAAAAATTTAATTACTCCCAAAACTAAAGTTGAAAAAAGATTTCACATTGGATTATTTTTCAGTGACTGTACATTAGCATTTATAATGTACAGTGATGCTTCGATTAGCCTAAATTAGCCCAGGCGTGATCCACCAGAAAAGCCCAAACTTCCTAATCACAGGTATTATTAAATTTTGCTGGCGTTAAGAAATAATAAAGAGAAAAATAAAAGTACTTTTATAGAATAAATTTTACTTCTTCGTCCATCTGAAAACAGAAATGAACATTTAAAAAAAATTTTTTTTTTAATTTGCAAGCATTAAGTTTGTGCTTTTCATTCTGAGAAGAAGAAAAATGCCTTAATGAGCGAAATACTCTTTCTTCCACTAATAAAATTAAGCGTTTCCTATGTACAAAAACAGTACAATTTTGTCTTTAATATCTATTCCCGAAGATATCGAGTGGGGAATATAGGAGGAACACCTTTCCTTGAAAGTTTTTAGTCCCTTCTCAAAAATTAGATTTTCTATTGAACGAATTGGAGAATAAAGCCTTTAACCATGGAGCCGTACTAGTATTTCTTAGCACGTAGCTAGAAGAAAATCTAACAAAATATACTGTAATGTAACCGTTTCAAACTTAAGTAGGAAAGGTCCCTTGCTGTCTGCATCCTAGAATATTCAACAAAAATGCTTAATTATGCAGTTTTAATAATGATCCGCGAGGTTACCACACAGTACTAGTCTAATCCTATTCTTCCTCCATAGATTATCCAGATAAAATTAATACCTTTCTCGCTCTTCTAAAAGTCCATTATTCGGATATAATTTTTACTACAATCGAATTCTCTTAATGAAATAGCCAATTTGTCATGGAAAGTTATTCTAATAAACGGCATATTCCATTATCCGGGATCACGCTGACTTAATTATTCCGGTTTGGAACACGGACAATTTGTTACAATAAGCAGGACATTCCTTTAACCGATTTTCCATTAAGCGAGTTCGGCTGTATATTCATGTTTAATAGAATTCGTACACTGATTTACAATATCCCGAAAGCTTCAAAGAACCCACTTTTCAAACCTTTCGAATAAATAGAGTAACTTCGATAAGATAAAAACTCGACCTCTGAATGTCCTCCAAAAGATAGCTGTTCTTCATCGATTTGGAACAAACTAATGGAGCGAATAGAATGACGGAATGAACAGCCTATGTTGCAGAAACGCAAATCTGGAGAAACCAATATTACGTATTTAATATTTTTAATTGTTTAATGTTACCACTACCACCTGCATTTAAATTCAGCCGGTTTCTGTTGGTTGAAATAACAAATGAGAATAATAACAAAATGGTGCATGGTCTCGAAAACGAAAACAAAAGAAATATAATATTATACGTAAGTTCGGTTTTTAAGTTTTTTACAGATGAGAAAGTAGTTAATCATAAAAACATCCTGACAGATTTTAAAATATTCACTTTCCTATTCTTAAATTCTAATCCGATTACCTTTCCAACCATGCAAGGGCGGCTCCAAACTGAATTCTCGGAGGGGGCCATTGAACTTTTTACATAGGCTATAAATTGTTCCAAATGCAAATTGAATGCTTGAACTAGTGAAGAATGTGAATCTAAAGTTGTAACACAAATCTTAGGAGGGTTTACGGCCCCCTCACTGGAGCCGCCCTTGCAACCATGATAATGAACAGCTGTACGAGATAAAAATTAAAAATACCCCGATAAGTACTTGTAGTCATTATCATTACATGCTTAGCATAGAACATTTTCACCCTGTTCAGAAATATTCCAGTAACAAATTTTCCTTTAAAACTACAAAACCAGATAACTTTCTACCAGCGTGCTATTTCTCAGTCAGATAATTGGTATCTCCTCTGTTGCAGGTAGGGTTGCCAGGTCGCCAAACCAAATAGCCGGACAGACCAGCCAGTTTGGCCGGACATTTGGGTTAAAAGGCCGGACAGCCTACAATATTGAGGATTTTATCTCAATATTAATAGGTACGACAAAAAAATTGTATGTAAAATCAAGCTTTTTTGATTATTACCATGAATCTTGTTAAATTCTAATGAAATATAAATAACATCGAATGACAAATAAGTTCAAGTACTTGATTACTAATCAGCCAAAGTTGCCTGTCAAAAGCGTAACAAAAGCCGGACACCGTTCAGTTTGGCCGGACACGCAATGAAAAAGCCTAACTGTGTCCGGCTTTATCCGGACGCCTGGCAACGCTAGTTGCAGGGACGTATCCAGGAAAAAATTTCGGAGAGGTCCGAACAGTGGAATAGGCAAAATAAAAAAATAAAATCAAAAATAAATAAATAAAATTCATTTTTATTATTTGGTTAACAAAAATCGAAATTTCAGAGTGGGGGTTGAAACTCCCCCCCCCTCCCCCCTTTGAATATGTCTTTGCTCTGCCGTAAGTAAAATCCCATCTGACTATCAGAAAACTTGAAAAAAAAAAATAGGGCAATATATTTTGGTTTCAAATGTTTCCAAAAGAGTTCACATTTTAGCAAGACTAATCGAAAAATACGGATCAATAATTATTTATTTATTGGTTTTAATATTTTACCATGCCCATAATGATAATATGCAAAGTACCATTAATTGCCAATTTTTAAAAATTCCTTTTCAAAAACATTGCTGAAATTATATTCAAAAACGGACAACACTTTAGAATAAATAAAAGTTTTCATTCGAGCTCTCGATTATAGAACAAAAAAAAAAAAAGAAACTTTTTCAACAACGCGTTCAATACTCCGCGAAAGAGAACCAGACCCTTAAAACCATTGTTGAACTTTTTCCTAGCAATAGCCGGGCAAAAACACGACAAAAACGCTTCCCCCTCACAACTGAGAATCGATGAGCAGCCAGCCATTGCGCTGCTTGTGCTTTCACAGGTGAGGTTTCAGCAGCAGCTAGCTGCCGACTCGGCCATTGCTTTAAAAAAAAAAAAAAGTAAGTAAAACTCATTCGAAATAGCCCTATTAGAGGCCAGGCTGGATTTTATATGAAATGATATAGTGTCCGACAGACATCTAAAATCCTAAAAGAATTGGTAAAAACTCTCGAGAATATCAGCAGGAGGAATGAATGGTAAGCCAGTAAATCGAGTCACGTGATATCTTCCCCCTGCACAGATAGGCGGATGAATTGCTGAATCCAGTAGTGGTGCTGGTGTGTCTCCAGTTGGCCGGAATTCGCTGAAGACTCGGCAAGTGTTGTTTCGTCAGAGCTTGTTAAATCTCATACATCGGTAAGATTCCTTAATTTATTAAAATATTTCGCAGCGATCGATCGATGAGAGTGAGATCGGTTAGGTGTGGCGGACGCTTTCGACCGGAAGAAAGCTAATAATCGCAAGCACTCACCAGCTGTTGTTGGAATGGAAATGGCCTTTGCTTGGAGTCGTTGAAAAAGTGCCGATATGGCGTTGGCTTGTACGTGCTTCAGTTGGATTTTTTGCTAGTGTATGTTCGTCAACGATCGCCGTCGACTGCGAATTCCTGGCAAAAATTAAGTGCGAAAGTGTCTTGTTTACAGCGGATTGCGTGGCAACTGCAATTAATATGGATCGTGAATAAAGTAAACAAATCAAAACCACGTTGTTTACCGAAAATTTCGTTTGTGTTTTTAATTATTGAGCGTCTGAAACGCAGGTAATGAAGCGATAGTACAAGCAAAGTATTTGATATTGATATTTATGAGTTAATTTATTATTGTAGATTGTGCTAAAGTAAATAACATTTCAGATGATAGTGTTTCCGATAGTTAGAAATTTTTATAACAGAATATTTGTATGTGCTAATACTGATATATTTTATTTATAAATCTGAGAAAATTATTTAAGTTGTCATACAAATATTTCATACGAAAAAATTGAGTGAAATGATATTGTGAAAATAGAATTTGTTTATTCGCTTACAAATTATGTAATTGTATTTTTTAATCACGAATTATTATTTTAAACGTCAGATAATTAAGTATTGTTTGCAGATATCTTAAAATAGATTCAAAAATTATTATTAAAGAGGTTAAAATGTATTCCATTTTATAAAGCCAATTTCAGCCAGTGTTCATTATTGCACTACATTGTATTTTAAATGTAATGTTATCTTTATTTTAAACTTAAGCGTAAATATATGTATGTTAACTTTTTAAGTAAAATTAGTATGGTGAGTTCAGCATTTTGAGACGAAATATAAATCACATCTTAGAAGATAATTCTAATCATAAAAGTACTTCATGACTACTTAACCAAGTTTTAATTTTGTTTTTCAAACTTGATATTACCAAATTGTAGTTTTGTAACCATACAATAACTGCAATAAATTTTCTGAATATAAATTTATTATCTGCTATAATAGATTCTGAAGTGCATTGTTCTTTTGTATAATGCTTTTGGAAACATTCAGAAAAATCTGTTATAAATAAAAGATTTAATATTCTGATCTTTCCTTTTAGGTTAATGAATAGTAATAATTCAAGTAATGACTTTCAGTATGTCCAGCTTCAGTGGTTAGATGAACTGTTGCGCCTTAGTTCAGTACAAATAAAGTGAGTATCATACTTAACTTTTTATGCTATGATTACTGCATGTTTTAGTTGCATTGGCACATTTTTTATATATTTTTATTGGCGCATGTATGTCTTAAATTAATGCTTGCTTTGAGAAAAGTAATTTAGTTAAATGTATTGCTGTGTTATTTACTATACCCCCAAAAAGTGCAATCATTTTAGTATAAATTTTCTAAAGTATGATAAACTTTTATCCCCCCTCCTCGCTAATTTTAATGTTTATGATAAATATTCCAGATACACTTTCGTTGTTTTAAATCTGAAATTTTTCTTAAGAGTGTTTATTACTAAATTTAAATCATGTATAAATTTTCAATATCAATTTCTGATAATTTTAGAAAATTGGAAAATATAAGAAAAAGTAATAAATATTACATTTTTTCATTCATAAAATGTTTTAGAATGTAGGGGAAGTTCTGTATTTTTAAGTTATCAACAAGTTTGAAAATCTGTGAATATATTTTGCTCTAGTTGCATATTTTATAAATTACTGTTAAAATTCTGTGTTTCTGCTTTTAAAATCAACACACTCATTTAACAGTCAGAACTTAAATAACTTTTTTATAATTTATGTCCATGAAACAAACTTTTTATTTTTATTGAAATAAGTAAAGTATATGCAGTTAAGGAATATTCTGTATTTCCTGTATTATGTTAACTAATTTAGAAAAAAAATTAATTAGTATTTTGAAAGTGTTTATTTTAAGTTTTCTGCTTGAACTGAATGCTGCCTAATTTGGTAGAAAGTATTTAACTTCTGATCTCGCCACCAGATGGCGACAGTAAATTGTACTTTGACAATCAAATATTTCTTCTTTGGAATGGCTTTTCCCCCCCAATCATTATTGAATTCCGAATAAATATAATGAGTTTATACATCATCAAAAATCTCTAATGCCACAAATAACATGTGAACATTAATAACAGTTATGTTGAAAGAAATATTAACTAGATAATTATTAATCTTTATTTCAGCAAAGGATTTCTGACAGATTTAAGATATAAATGGGTGGGGGAAATTATCTCTTAATGATTTTTTTAATATAGTTTGTTTATTGCATAACTATCATGACCTTGAAATAACTATAATAATTTGTCATAAATTTTTGTTACTTGGAATCCCATGTCTGCACTAGAAGCTAACATTTGTTTTTCCAACTTTTGATGTATTTGAAAAAATTAATGATTCAAAGAAATGAAATCTCGCACACATACTTAAGGAAAATAAACTAATTTTGCCAGGAAGTTAGAAAAATTTAGAATGATTCTTCATAAGGTGCACTATACACAGTAATCGATGAAACAACAGTATCTTTTTAAGAAATTTGCTGAAAAGATTCTTCGACATGGAGATGCACTACAAAATTTTTGTGAAGAGTACACATCCTGCTAAATTTTTTTATCAAGAATTTTTTCTGAAAGTTTCGTACCTCATACAGGCTTATCATTTGCTACTGTGTGTAGTAGTTTGTAAAGAGTTATTCAAAAAACTCTGAAGGGCTTGACAAAATTAGTTTATTTGTATTTATGTGCCGAAATCACATGACACACTATCACAGACACTGTTCATAGAACATTGCAGGTCATTATGTTTAGGGTTTCTACAGACCTGGAAAGTCAGGGAATATCAGGGAAATGAGTTTTGGTCAGGGATTTGGGGGAAAAGTCAGGGAAATTAGCAGATATTGAAGAAAGGTCAGGGAAATGCAAAAAAAATTGAATTTTGCGGCAAAATCAAGAAAATACTTGCTGTTTGAACCTAAGTATAGAAGATGTTTTATTTTCATTTTCTCATTTAACCTTATAAATAATTTTAAAATGTGTCTTTTATGAGCATATATTGTTCTGTTGAAATATGCTTAATTTTATCCTAAATTATTATCAAACATGGTTTTTTGTTAGAATCCAGTGATGTCAAATAAGATTCTTGTGTATATTAATTTTATTATTATTATTATTTGTAAAAAAAAAAGGGGGGCAAAATACATAAAAAGTTATTAATTAAAGGATGTAATGTTAAAAATAGAAACGCAAAATTCGGGAAAGCACACAAGATAAAGTCAGGGAAGCAAAAGCAGTGAAATCTGTAGAAACCCTGATGTTGTACATTTATTTCTGCTATGTGATTATCTGGAATAGGTGTCCCCCCCCCCCCCCCCTCCATTTCCAGAATTCTTGGGGTTATGTATTAAATTGTGTCAATTTTATTGTTTGTATGCACAATTTTTTTTTTAATGCTAGTGACGTGCCTCAAGTTGAAGTCTGTAATTTATTTTTGAAATTGTCAGGGGACAGGCATGAATTTATTGACTTATATTGGACAGAATATGCTATTTATATTGTTCAGATTACATGCCCTAAATTCTTTAGGTCGTATCATTATCTGAAAATTTCTTTTCTGGATAAATTCCAGGCATTCCATACTGTACTGTTGAATTACAGGAAACAAATACTAACGAGTAAACTTATTTTCTTTCTAGATCTTAAATGTATAGCAGATTTATGGTGTTTGTAGATAGTTGAGAGTTGACTGTAATTCAGACGTTGAGGTATGATTCATGGTGGTTTACTAATTTTAATAATAAATCTTTAAGCTGTAAAATATTAATAAAACTCTTGTAATCTTAGGAAGACATTGTACGAAGCTGTATGGGATCTATAATGATACAGTTGATGCAAAACTAAACTGTACATTTGCATATTTTTAGCATTTAAAGCAAAAAAAAAAAAAAAAAAAAATCTTTGTTAGAAATTGTAATTTATGATCATTTGTTGGCACTAGAAAACTGATAACGTTAAAAGGCAATGCCAGTGAGCTTCATCAGAGGTCACTTTATTTTCTTTTGAAAGTGGTAAACAGGTTTTACATTTCAATTAGTATGAATAATGTGAAACTGAAAATAATTTTCAGTATGGATAGTTGCATTTGCTAAGTTATTAAAACATATTAATTTATGAAAAGCAGTAAATTCAGTAGACGTTTTGGAAAATTTTAGAAACAGAACAAGTGATAAAGGATGAATATTTATTTTAATTATCACTATTTTAATTTAAATGGCCAGTGACAACAGCTTAATTTTGTCCCTTAGATAGTCTGTCACACTTTAAATGCTGGAGTTACATGTTTGAATTTGGATCTTATTATTTATTTTAAGATCAATAAGTATAAATGAGGATCTTTTTAATTTTACTTTTATTTTTTAATCTAAATCAACATTTATGAATCTTGCAGTTGGTACATTATCCTAAAGCAGTGTTTTAGTGCTTTTTACAAACTATGTTTAATAGAAAAATATTCATTTCCCTACTATGCTATTTAAAATAAGCTTTACTGTTTGTGGCTTAATTTTAAACTGTAAAAGTTTTTTTTTCTTTGCATAATTTTAAATTGTAAGATTTAGATATTTTGTAAGGGATAAAAGTTTTTTTTTCCTTTGCATAATTTTAAATTGTTAGATATTTTGTAAGGGATATGACCAAACATTTTTTATTGAATGCCTGATCTTTTTAGGAGTTTCATTATGTCTTGTTATCCATTTATAAAAATTTAGGGTTTTAAAGCTCTGTTATGTTTATTTCTGTAAATCTGGCTAGTTACTCTATAACTTTTTGCTTATTTATTTTTTTTACAATGCTAATGTTACTGAACTTCTGTTATTTGTAAATTTTAGCAAATTATAAAGCTTTCTTTGGATAACAATTAAATCTTTAAAAATGTTGCATGTTATCTGTATGATTTACTAAATTAACAACTTTAAGTTGTCAGTTAAGTAAACAAACGTAACAGTAAAAAAAATTAAAGATATTTTTTTGTGTGTGCTACATTTGTAACTGCCAAATACCTCATTTGATTTATAAAGTACATAATTTTTCTTATCAGGCACTGTAAAAAATGTAATTAATCAGGAAAATCTGTATTCAATCCAAACAACTTATGTTGTCTTGAAGTAGCACCCAGGGGTCACACTGGCTTCTTAAATTTGTTAGTCAGGATTCAGAAGATTCAAATTCTTCTCTTAATTTTCTGGGTTCTTTTTTAATAACATTGAAAAATCTTATGAATCCTGATTTATAATATATAATTCTTTTAAATTTCGAGTTTAGCACAAAGCCATAAAAGTGAATTATCAAGTATTCATTAAGTCTTATAAAACAGATTGGATACCCAGTGATTAAAAAATAAAAATTCTCAGTTTTCTTAAAAATGTCAGTGTGATCCCTTTATTCCCATTTTATTTCTTTTATGTTGTTTTGTGAACTATTTATTTCTTATTCTAACATGATTAAAAGCACATTAGAAATATGTATTTGCATGTTTAACTAGTTTATAATTATTTCAATTTGGTTTTAATTTTATTATTTTGCACTTATTTTTCTTTCATTTTTAATCTTTACAGAAATTTCTGCATGTTTTCTTTCTGTTCTTGCACTGATTAACTTTTTAACCCTGTTAATGAAGAGCATGCTATACTATTCATTATGCCTGGTATAAAACGATATCCTTGCAAATCGTGCCACTATGTTGCTAACAATCGTCGCATGCTGGCTAGGCATACTGCCCTTATGCACTTAGAAAAGGCATTCAGATGTCCTCTCTGTCCGTTTATAACCAAATATGCTGCTAACTGGTACCGGCACAAACGTGATCTGCATGGACTGACTAAATTGACAACTTGTGAAACATGTGGTTTTTTTGCCCGCAGTACTCCCGAGCTTGCCCAACATCGAGAGGAGGAGCACCCCGAGTTGCTGCAGTTGGATAAGTTTGAGGACAAATATGCCAAAGAAAAGATTCGCTTGACAGAAGGATCCGAGAGCAGCAGGTTTCAGGAGTTGGAAGTGAGGAGAGATGTCAGAAATGAGCCTGACCTTCTTCTGGACATCTATGACATAGACCAGGAGATAGACATCAACATCCCTCCGGAGAATGATGATGTGAATGATGAGAAGGAAAGGTACCTGTCGTCCTCTAACGGTCGTCTGAGTTCGGATCTGGTTGAAGAAGGTAGCTCCAACAGCGTTTCGAAAGAGAGTAGTCCTGAGTCGGCACTGGGGAAAGAAATGGAATCGTCCACGGATAACCTGCGTCCTCTGAGAATTAGGAGGAGCTATAATTGTGATCAGTGTGGTCTCCTGACTAATAACCCGAGAGAATATCTCTATCACCTTCGCAGTGTCCATGGCGAAAAGATTACAGTTCATGAATGCAAGTACTGTATATATGCATCGAAACATATTCAGAAATTACAAAGACACTGTAACTTAGTTCACAGGCAACAGATGGAAAAGGATGCTGAATTCAAAAGGCAAATAGAATCTTCTAAAGAAAGGAAGGGGAAGTCGGAAATGGCTCCCGTGCCCATGCCGTCATCTCGTCCTGCAGCCAATGAAAACTTCAGAAACTCAGGTCTTTCGAATAAGCTCCCTTTGAAAAACAAACCTCAAGGGGGTTTCTTTAAATGTAACATCTGTAATTACCAAACAAGAAATAAAACACTCATGTTCCATCATGAGAAGACTGCTCACCAGAAAACAAAGAAAAATTTTCGTTGCACAGAATGTAATTATGTCACTACTGAAAAAGCTCGTTTTACTAAACATATCAAGTACCACAATCTGCCAAAACTTCAATGCAATTTTTGTTTCTTCAAAACTGCCTACAAGTGGAATATGGATAGACATATGAAAAATCACGAAGCCGGTGCTGAAGGTAGCTTTCATTGCACAGAGTGTAATTTTACCACTTCTACAAAACAGTCTTATAATGCTCATGTCACAAATCACCATGATCCATCAGCCGCAGACATGGAAGACCAAGATGTTGAAGAGCAAAATGGCGAAAACGACTCAAATGAGTGGGAAGACATTAATGTAGTAGACTGTGATGATGATGGTGATAATTCTCAAGGAAATGAAGGCAATTTTGATGATTACGAATTTTCTGAAGTTTCGGAAAATCCAGATCCAGTATGGAAGCAGGGTAAACAGTACCAGAGAAATCTCAAATGCCAACAGTGCGACTTTCGGGCTGCTTGGCCATTTGAGCTGAAAAAGCACGAAGAAAATCACAGAAGTCAGAAGAAACATCCATGTCCTATGTGTGGAATGCGTTTTGAACATGTGGCTTGGTTGATTAAACATTTAAGACGAATTCATGGAGAAAATCCCCAAGCAAAAAGTTTAGCAGCTGCTTTTGATGTGATGAAGCCAGCACGTAGAAGGCCTGGTAAAGAATATGCCATTGATAATGTATTGCCTGCTTTCCAGGACGTTCTGAAACAAAATAATATGCAAAGTTCTAATGGCAGCAGCAGTAAGAATTCAGATTCCAGTAAAACATCAATGTTGTCTACCCTCTTGAAGAAACCTCTTCATACATTTGCCTCACCATCCGTTTCCAAATACAGTGCAAGTCTCAAATCAAAGAACTTTGGTGCATCATCTAGTATGTTCAAACAGCCCAGAATATCGAGTTATTATCAGAAGGTGGTGCCAGCTCAAGAAACCCCTGAAATTAAAACTAAATCTGGCGTTCCTACGTGTAATATTTGCAACTATAAAACAAGATGGATTTCCGAACTACAAAGACATATGCGAGTTCATTCTCAAGAGAAGCCTTTCCAATGTCATAAATGCAAATACGTATGCAAATGGAAAGGTGATCTCAATCGGCATCTCTTAAAATATCATGGCATAAAAATGCCATCAACTAAACGAACTGACCCCCCTAAGTTTGGTATGAAAAAGTCTAATTCAGACGAGCCCCTCAGTGAGTGGCAGGGTTCCTCTGGTCCAGAAAAAAGGAACCCCTTTGGCCCTTCGACTTCAGTGCGATCATCACAAGAATCTCCCTTAGATCTGACTCTGTGCAGAGAAACTTTCCCACATCCCGATGCTCTTTCCTCACCTTACGACGCCTACGATTTTGAGTCTCAGTCAGCTATGGATGGTGATTTTGATGCAATTGATGTAGGCATGAATAGCAGATCCCCATTGCTTTATCCTGATTACAATAAATCACCAGTTCCCCAGTCTGATGAACATTCTCTGGATAACACTTCAGGTAGTTCTGCTACAAAAATGAATGGCATGAGATACCAGTGTCCACGTTGCCCGTTTACTACTACGACTGTCTCAAGATTCCACGTGCACATTGTTCAGCATAGTAATAAACGGCCATTCATGTGCTCAGTCTGTGGTTACAATTCCAACTGGGAGTGGGACATTACAAAGCACATTCGCATCAAAGGATGTAGGGATAAAGATTACAACAAAGCATGTGTGCTAATGACTGATGAATGTGGTAGGCGTAATTATGAAAAGTATGACAAATACCTCATTGATTCTAGTCCAGCTGCATCAGAGTACCCATCGCGAGAACCAGAATTCAGTGAAATGCAAGAAAATCAAAATGTCAAATTTAGTACTCCTAGACCAAATTATAGTGACTCATCTAACAAACCTTGCAGTTATGATTTTCGAAATATTGGTTCAAATTTTGAAGATGGTCCTGTTAACATTGTCGTGACTCCTGATATCCCTCTTCCTGACAATCCTGAACCTCAGGACACCCAAGATGGTTTTTCAAACAACCAGGTTGATAATATGGAAGATGATGCATCGCAAAGCATGAATGGGGCATCAAATTCAGGGGAGGCCAAGTACTTCTTTTGCAAACATTGTGATTTTAAGCATTCTACTAAGCGGGTAGTTGTCAGTCACTTATCTACCCATGCAGGTTTAAAACCTTTCCGTTGCCGCGCTTGTGGTATCACGTCTAACTGGAGGCATGTCATTGTTAGACATGTAAAAGACGTCCACAATGGCTACATGAATGTTGTTGAAGAAAGAATAAATTATGTTCAAGAAGGATTTGTGCTGCGTCTTATATCAGTTTCTGGTGATAATGAAACCAACCAAAATAATGATAACGATAACGATGATGCTAATGCCGATGTTGAGAAGTCATCTGATCAGTGTTACGGGTGTAAAATTTGTCCTTATAAGTGTGACAAAGAGTTTTACATGAATTTCCATATGAAGCAGCACAGACCTCGAGAAGGTGCAGTCTTTAAATGCGATTACTGTCCTTATTTTGTGAAGTTCAAAAAGACTCTCGTAAGACACATGAAGCTTCATAATCCTCCTGCGTCTAGCAGTGTAAGTGAAAATTCCAGTGCTAAAAACTGTGATGATCAGCCTAAAGAGTTCAGAAATGATGTTTATGATTTTTATGATAACCAAGCAACTGAAGACCAGTCTAACGATGATTCCATTGCTATATCATTTAATCAGCTAAGTCAGGTAGATCCAGCTGATGTTTCGCCTCAGAAAATCAAGCGGCACGTCTGTGAACACTGTCCTTACAAAACAGACAATAAAACTCAGTATTTATATCACAAGCAATTCCATAGGCCGAATCCATCAGCACCATTTAAATGTAATGTTTGTACATATTGGGCTACTATGCAACATCTGCTGACACAGCACATGCGGGTCCATGCAGAGTCGGAACAGGAACAAAATGAAAATTCCAAAAATGGTGGTCCTAAGCAGTTCTTCGAGTTCTTTGATGACAAATCTGTTCCAGAAAAAATATCTGTTATTTATGTGAAGAAAGGAGAAGAGACTGTCAAAATGTTCAAATGTGAATTTTGTCCTATGATGAATAAGAAAAAAGCAAATGTTCGAGTTCACCAGAAAATGCATGGCGTAGTAATTAATGATGGCAGATATGCCTGCTCTTACTGCAATTACCAATGCTTGAATCAAGGAGGCCTAACTAATCACATGAAAGTTCACCAAAAGAATTTGGACCATGAACTGTTTAACATGTATGGAGATAGAGATGAATCCCCTAGGAAATTCCTCGACCCCTTTGACGATGAAACAACTCCTCCTTCTCGCAGAAGAACATCAGCCCATTTTTGCTTCAAGTGTCCAGGCATATTCAAAACGGCTAATGATTTGGAGAACCATTCAAAATTCCATGGTTGTGCATTGCCTCTCAAGTGTACTTACTGCGATTACAGAGCTAAGCATAAACCTCATATAACTCAGCATTTGGCTGTACATACTGCTGAATATAAGTCTAAACGTAAAGCTACACTGCCTTTGAATGCATCTAAACAACCTCTTGAAGAGAATCTAGAAGAAAATAAGGAAATTGTACCGCCAAAGAAAATTGATCAAATGCTTTTACTAGAAGCTTCAGAACTTAAAGCTGCTCTCGAGAAATCTGGAGATTCTTCAGTGACGTTACACAAATGCATCTTCTGTCCTGCATCGTTTTTCAAGACATCTATTCTTGTCTATCATGCAGCACTTCATGGTAGCGATGGGGAGTTTAAATGCAGTCAGTGTGACTATGCTGTGACTCGACCAGATAATCTCACCATCCACAGCTTAGTTCATCCAAAGAAATCCCCCGTAAAACGCACTCTTAAAACATTCCTATGTCCCAAATGCCCTGCTGTCTTTTATAAACAAGACCGGCACGAAAGGCATCTAGATCTTCATGGTAAAAATTATAGATTTGCCTGTGATCAGTGCGATTATTCTGTGAGATTCGCTGCAAATTTAATCAAACACAAAAAGGTTCATGCCGCGCCAAGAGATCCCGATCTTGTTGATTATTCGACTGCAAATGAAAATACGTATCAGTCGCCTCAGGGAGCAGCAGAGTACGTTGCTGTTCCAGAGGCTGAAGAGAAAAGGGTAACTTACATCTGTGATCGTTGCCCATACTACCAAATGCGTAAGGATGCTGTTCAGAGTCATCAACGAAGGCATTGGTTAAAAGATGGCTTTGAATGTCCTTATTGTGATTACAGTTCTATGCAAAACAGTTTCTTGCAGAGTCATATAAAGCTTCATATCCAGCCCAGTAATTTGTTCCCGCCTCAGGCTTTCATGAAATTCGAATCATTTCAAATCTACATTAAAGATGACAGTAGTGAAGAAAAGCTCCTTTTTGATGATGAAACCATGGTTAATAAGCCTGACGAAGCGGAAGTAGATATTGAAATGGGAGAGGGAGAGCATTGTCCTGAACCTGGAGAAATAGCTGAAAGCAAAACAACTGATTCTGAAGAAATACAGAAGCTTTTGAATGAAATTAGATATGATTCTCATACTGATTCAAACTTATCTAGCTCATCAAGCAGGTCAAACAAAGTGCCTATTGTCGTTTTATCTGATATTTTTGCCAATGATAAAGATTTGAAGAAATTTGATCCAAAATTAAAAATTCCAAAATTGAAAATTAGCAAAAAGTATGCTCGCTCATCCAGCTCTGAAAGAAGCTATAAGAAATTGAAGGTTTCCGGTTCTCCTCACAGTTCAGAAAGTTCCAAAGTTAAGAAATCTTCTTCTAAGCCAAGTCTTGTTGTCAAAATAAAAGTTGAAAACCGTGTTAGTAAGCACGAAAAGACTTTATATAGTGTTTCTAAGTTATCTGATGAACATTTGTTAAAAGATAAAGAAAACAGTTTAGAGTCCGCTGAAAACGAAAATACGAATGATTCAACATCGGACATGATGTTCCAGGACTCGAGTCCTCCTGTGCCAGCCGGTGTGAAAATATCTCCTGTGGAAGATATTGAAGAGAACACATTAACCAGCAATCCTGATATGGAAGAAAGGCTGAGAAGTGCCGATGATACCAGTGGTGTTGAGGACATAGTGGATTCCATTGTGGGATCTACTGATAACGAACTTTTATTATCCAGGCCATCCAATGAAAATGTTGGCCTAAAATCTGATGATTCTTTTTCAAATGATACAGTTCCTGCAGTTTCCGATATTTTATGTGACAAGTTAGACTGTTTGACAGACTTATCCTTTAAAGACAGTGACTTAAGTTTGACAAATGGTGATTGTTCAAATCATTTAGCTTCTAGTGGACTAAATCTTCTTCCAGAAGAAATAAAAGTCAGCTTGTAATGATACCAAAGACAGACTTTTATACACTGGATGTATTTTAACTTTTCCTTTAGTAAATTTAACAGCATTTGTATTGTACATATTTATTTAATCATAAGTTGTTTTATCCATTGGGATTTTATTTCATCTTCATTTTTTCAAATGAAATATCATCTAATTTTAGTTACTAAGTAATGCCAAAGTGATTATTTTTTTATGTGCACATTATTTATTTTTTAAGTGTTTCATGATGTTAAAAACAAATTTAATCCTGTATTTATTATAGCATATTTATGTTGATTAGCTTTTTTTTATTAAGCCAGCTGTAATCACAGGATTTACTAAGTTGAAAGCTTTAATTTTGTCAGCATATGTGTAAAAATTACTGGACAAGGAAAAAACACTGATTCTGAATCTAATATATTTTTGTAACTAATATAGTTGTTTCATTGTCTGTAATTTCTGGAAACAACAGTTATTGAAAATAAACAGTTGTCTATTTATTATGAGGAATTATATTATTTGATTTTTAATATCATTCCATATTAAACAATCAGTTTATAAAAGAAACCTTATAAATGTTAAAATATATACAAGATTAGGCTGAAAAAAATGCGCACATCCTTGTAGAACACGGGCAAAAACAAATTACAAGATTGGGCAAGTAGTTCATTAAAGTGCAACTCTTTAAGTATAAAGTCATGTTCATTTTTCAGTATAGTCACTATTAAGACTACATTTCTCCCAATGTGTAGCAATTTTTTTCATTCCCTCACTAAAAATTCTTTTAACTGCTCTCGAATCCAGGACTTTGATAGCTGCCTTCACCTCATCATCCAAGGCGTAATGATTACCCTTGAGGTCTTTTTGAATAGAAAGAGAAAAATGAAAATTGCACAAAGTACCAGTTAGGGGGGGGGGAGAGAAAGATGTGAAAACCATTCAAATTTCTGGTTTTGCAAAATTGGCTTTTTCAGTTGCACGTATGGTGTGTTAACAAGTGTTATCATGTTGCAAGATCATTGGCCCCAGGATATTTTAATAAGGTTTGCGATATGCTTTTGAATGATTTGAGAGTTGTCTTTGAATCTCAGTAGGAGTCACTTTTTCAGCACTTTCAATTCGATAATGGCATGCTGTTTAACTTGTGCTACTCAAAATACACTGAATGAATTAAATGCATTCAAACTGCACATCCAGGGCTATTAAGACTTTTCATGGGGGGAGAGATTAAACTACCAGATATCAATTTAGTCAAACTGAGTTTATATAATTTTGTCATATCTATCAGGAATAGAAACAATATTGTAGTTCTTATTTTAAAATTTTGCAAAACTACTTATCTACTACAAGTCAAACCACTCACTATTTGTTTTTGATTGAAATAAAAAAGATTTAAGTTTTCTTACTAGTTATAAATTCTGTCTAGTCTACCACAATTGGAAAATATAATATTGCTTTAGTTTAAATAAAAGATATGCCCTGTTACAAGTTAGAATTTTGCAAAATGTATCAGAAATAAAGTGAATTCTACTTTTGTTGAAAAAAATTTAACTAGTTTGCCAAGTGTAACAGAATGTGCCAATATTGAGAGGAGGTGACATTCCCTCCCTTAGACAGGCCCCTGAACACATGTGTATGGAGGGAGAATGTTGCAACTCTAATATCTCTTTCTCTGTATCACCCTTGGGTAGGATATAACTAAGAGTTGTACTGGGTTCTAAAATTGATGGGTCCCAACAACTCGTAGGATTAACTGTTTGGAATTCTTTGAAAAATTGTTCAGGCAATTTTTCAAAACCTTAAAAAAGTATCAAAACATTTTCAAGTTTAACTGAGGGACTTACTTTAGAACTCTTTTTTAAGCCCAAAGTCTGTAAAAAGTAGGACCCAGTGATATGAAAGAAAATGAATCATTTTTAGAAAATATGAATAAAACCTGCATCAGTGCAATTGGTGTTATTAATTTTAAAACTTGAATGTTAAAATATTATTTTTAGACTCGGGAAAATAAGTCAGAGGTAGGAGTGGGGGTAAAATATTTTAAATGACACTCAAAATGAAATTTTAAACAAAATTTTGTTTTAGGGTGTCATCTGGGAAATAAGTTTCCCACGGCCAATAAAAGGGAACAAAGCATTACTTTGTCTACTTCTCAACATAGAAATCACCAGAATTTAACATTTGTCGTACCGTGGGATGAGTTTTCAGGGTTCCCACTAGAGATGAGTTCGGGCTCATTTTTTGAAGCCCGAGCCTGAGCAATATTATTTAAGTCGGAGCCCAAGCCCGAAATTTCAGCTAAAGATAAGTAAATTTCAAAGAAGAAATTCTGTGATAGAATAAAATAAATTTTGCCATTTGTGCAAATTAAAGACGTATATTTGCAAATTTTTAATGCACTTTCTAATTCTTTATATCTATGTTTATGAAATAATGTCCGATCTCATGACTAAGCAATATAAGCCGCCGTTCTGAAATACCCTAAGAGCTTCACATGCCTTCTAGGCACCTGTGCCGCTATTTTTTTTTATAAGTACTTTTATTTTCCATATGAATCCCTTTTTAAAGTCTGTTTCAAGGAGTATGTTCAATAAAAAAGAAATTTTTCACGAGCCCAAGTGCAATTGTGAATTACAGAGCCCTTCTCATCTCTAGTTCCTACGTGCCTTGAAAAGTCCTTAAAAGGGCCATATTAAAAATATATTAATAAGGCATCCTTAAAAAGGCCTTATTTTTACTCTAAAAGCCTTAAATTATCATTTCATCTTCACTTTTCCTGTGATTTTGGCGGATTTTCCCCTCAATGTGAGCAGGGGTAAGGGGCGAATCGTACAGGAAGCTAACCATGTTGTCTGCATGGTACTCTCTGGAGAGGGAGAAAAAGGAGTAGGGGAGATATTTTCTTTCTCTGCGCTGCACTTCCTTGTTCCATGCAGGCCCAAACTGGCCAGTTCGGATAGGTCGGCGATTGCTGAGGGCCCCAACAAGGACCCCCAAAAATTAATATACTTCTTTATAATTTCAGTCATTTGATATAGATCATAGCAATTTATTTCTCAGTAATCTTATGCCTTTACACAGTGGCATAGTGGATGACTCTTGAGGGCCCCCTAAGAGTCAGTCACCCCAACAGCTTTAAAATAGTTCATGTGGTTTTTAGGCATGTAAGCATAATTTTCAAATATTACATATTCTAATATTCTGTTCCCTCTGAATTCCCCAGTAAGAGTCTTATTTTCAGTCTAGCCTAGGACTCAAAAAGCAGCCAGTCCGGGCCTATTCCATGATTCGTTTACCTTTTGCCATAGTTGGGGAGGGTGGGAAAATATGGTCCGAGACAAGAAGAAAAGGAGTGATCTGAGAAAAATTTATAAAATAATTATAATTGATTAGAACACAATGATTGTTTTAAACTCAAACTTTCTTTAACCCCTTAAAAAGCATATTATTTACTAGGAAACAGTCATAAAATTACCTCTTATTCAAAAAAATTGTAAGTACAATATGTGCATTTATTCTAAGATTGTAGACATTTTGATATAAAAAAATTTCTGTGCATAAGAATTGAAATGTTCTAATCTTTCTGGTGCATAACTTTTCAACTCCCCAGCCCAGAAATATCACAGAAGCGAGAAGGAAGGGGTTTAATGCTTTAAAAGGCGAATGCAGTATTATTAAGAAGATGTACAAGATAATTGCATTGGAATGTATCTTTGATTATTTGTCTTGAAATTTAAAAATACCCTTAAAAAGGCCTTATTTTTTATATCAAGAAATGAGTGGGAACCCTGGTTTTTGTAGTCCATTGTCATAGAAGAGAGATTGCAAACACCTGTGACATGCTAGCACCATTCTCGGGTGGCAGCCATAACACAGGACTAAAAAAACTTATCCCATGGTATACAATTCCTGTGATGCTTATGTTGTAAAGTAGCTGAAATATTACTGCCTTTTGCAGTCAATCTTTTTAGGTAATTAATAATTTGTTCCTTTTTATTGGCTGTGTGAAACTTACATTCCGGATGACCCCCGTATAAGCTTGTATGATCAAAATTACTAAAATAACAGTTTAGTTATGCTCTACTCAAAAATAAATATTCAAGCATGTCCATTATTTTTCATCCTAAATGCACAAGCTGAATATTTTGGATAAAAGGAAACTCACAATGATTAATATACATTTCCACGAAAAAACATTTGTAATTAAGTTTTGCTCCTTTATAAATACCAACAGACATAGCTATTTTGATTATATAACTTGGAATATGGGCACCAGAAAAATTTTATTTTCTTAAATGTCTGCCGAAGCCATTTTTTCCTCTATGTATATGCTACCCACAAATATTAATATCCTGAAAGTTACCTTGTACTATTTATTAAATGTAACTACTGTCAGTATTTATACCCCCCCCCCTTTCTCTTCCTTGGACTGACTCATGCACTATCACCAGAATTGGTTAAAAAGAAACTTAAAAATAGTTTTAAGTAACATTTTCAAGATTAATCTGAAGGTCCTCTGCCTAAGGCATCCCTCCTAGGCAGATGCTCCTCTCGAGGCTTGCTGCAATGCAAAACACACTCAAGGATAATCAGTGCTAAAAGATGTAGTTATTAAATAGATATTTAACTGACAAGCAAAAGCCTTGATTTCTAAAAAAAAACTAAAATAAACTAAGTTCATTGCTATTGGTGTTTTAGTCCACTATAAACTAGGGATCCTTTTATGAGAGTCTTCAAAGAGATTTTACAAATCTAACATTAATATTTTTTTCGAAAAATTAAGCATGAATAGTCCATCAAAATTTTATTCTTTGTGCTACAACTGATAGCATAATCTAACTGTCACGCTTTAAATTAAGTAGACTTGACAAATCCAAAGTGCATTTACAGTAATCAGCAATAACTATGTCACATCAGCAAAGATAGTCATTTAGGAAATATACAGGGATTCAAACCAGAATATGTAACAGAAAAGTTTGAGAAAGTTAGTAACTTTTGCTAAAAAATACCTGATAATACTGCTTGCAACTGTGTAAGAGTGTAAAGAAAAATAACCAAACAATAAAACTTCAGAAATGTCTGTTTTATAGACAGTAAAACAAAATCATACAGATAGATACAATACATAAAAAATCTGATTATTCTAACAACAATTTTTATCTATTTAACTGATTTTGGCTTAAAAAATATGAATAGAGAAGAGTAAAAATTAATATATAAAATTCTCTGAAAGCTAACAAATCATCACAATGTTATAAACAGTTATATAAACTTTTACTCCTCCAAAATGATCTTTTGTATAGAAGTGATAATTATGTCACATTTAAAAAGGAATGAACAGCAGAGGTGCTATATATATGCAACGTTTCTATTAAATTTGTATTGCCGTTTCATAATACAAATGTCATAGAATATGAAAAAGTCATCTAATAACTTAGCCTATTAAAAAAAAATTAAATACAGTAGAACCTTCAAAATGGACTTCATACAAACACTAATATATTTCACAATCACTCAAGTCATGTATAAATTATCATATCAGGAAAACAACACATAAAGGTTGTAGATGCAAAATTTGCATTATCCACTTTAAGATACTGAGTTATTAATATCATCATGTTAGTCTTTTTAAGGGGTATCTGACTGTAAAAGTGATGGAAAATAATAAATATATTAAGGCTTTAACCCTTTAACGTGCAGTGTTCCAGCTCTGGGAACACCAAACTGATGTTTTGACTGTTGCCAGTCACGAAGAATAGATTTGATTTCTATAAAAATAGTTGCGGGTGACATAGCTCCACGAGAATCCTTTACTTTTAGCACGTCATTTCCCCATAAAAAAATTCGAGATTCTTTATAACGGCACTGACGTCTGCTGAAAAATGGAAGAATGCGAGAACAGCCAGATTGCCCAATGCTGAAAAAAGGGCAGCCATTGCCATCGCTCGACTTAACTACCAGCAAGATGGCGGACGATCGAAACGTTCATCGCGTGCCACAGATCTAGATACCAAAAGCATTTCTAGATCTGTGGCACGCGATGAATGTTTCAATCGTCCGCCATCTTGCTGGTAGTTAAGTTGAGCGATGGCAATGGCTGCCCTTTTTTCAGCATTGGGAAAGGGTTGCACTTCAAAGAGTTTAAAAAATTAAAATCTTGTTTGTGATGCATAACATGCATTATCCAACATCTGTTACAGCAAAATTCACTCTCTCCAAATTAAACATATCAGGGAAGGTTGCAGAGGATTATGCGATTGTTTTCTTTACATCTGTGAATGCTTTTAAGGGTGTAGTTCGATAAAATAAAATCTCCCTCATGATCCAAGTACACAAATCAGAATAAACTAATTGCAACAGGGGCTTGAAACAAAGGTACCTTTCATAAAACTTTTGGAAAAAATTCTTCAACAATGAATTGCACGGGAAAAAAGTTTCAAAATGTGGTATATCCTGCTAAATTTTCGATTTTTAAGAATTTTTTCTGAAAGTTTTGCTATTGATACAGGTTTATCATTTATTACAGTGTATAATACATTTTGTAAAAAGACATTTTGAAGTACATTACATAATTAGTTTATTTGTATTTACGTACCAAAATCACATTTTTTTAAATTTTTTTTTTTTTTTCAAACTAGAAACCTTTTACTAAATGTTTTTTCATGCTGATTTTTATTGTCTATTATTCTCCAAAATAATATGAAAATTAATGTTCAGATATTTATTTTTGTGGTTCTTTTTGTTATAAACCAAAATAGTTATAAATTTTAAAACTAACATTACTAGAAGTCTGCTGCAAAACTCGCAATTTACATACTTAAATTCTATATCAGAATTATTACAGGTTTAGGACTATAAGCAAGTAGCTGTTATGGCAACAAATATATCACAAAATAATTAAGCCAACAAATCATGTTTGTTAATATTAACCAGTTTTGCATCTACACCCTTCATATATTTAAAACATGGCATTTATCAGAAATTTCTCTTCGCTAACTAGTCATTACATGCATATGTTTACAGGTTTGTTTAAGAGTGTATTTCTAAAAAATCAAAACTCACACTACCTTGGTAGACAAAATAAGCTAATTGCACCAAGGCCTTGAAAATATTCAGATTGATTGTTTACAAACTGCACTACACACTGAAATACACGAAAAAACGATGCCTTTTATGGAACTTTCAAACACATAATTGCACAGCAGAATTTTTCAACAAAGAGCATGGGCCAAAAAAAAAAAAAAAAAAAAAATTCAGAGGGCTTAAAAGTGGAAAAGGTAGCATTTCTCACACACACAAAAAAAAGGCTTCATTATTGACATCCAGTCAACAAAAATCTAAATTTTGAACCGCCGCCTCCCCCCTCTCTTTGTCTTACCCTGTAGCCTGTTTGACAATTTTCCAACATCAGTTTTATCGAATGATTAATTTCTTAGTAAACATTCATTTAAAAAAAATTAAAGTACTTGATTTTCAAACATTGCACTTTAGCCTTTTAGGAGAAATCAAATGTACAGAATATGAAATGAAAATTAGAAATTTGACTGTTGCTTATTTACTTTCGCAATTGACTTTGAAAATATAGGTAGAATATTGCATTAAAGAAATACATATACAGTAGAAGACCCAAAATCCGTACTGTCTGTTCAATGTAAACAATGAAATCTGCCCTGCCAGCTGCAAGTTCAGAAAACTACAGTATAACCACAAAGTAAAACTAAATAAGCTATTCCCACTTGAAAAAAAATTTTTTAGGAGTGTGAGCTCTAATTTTAACATTGATAACTTTCAAATGACTGACAGTGACATAATTGACACTGAATTATGATCACATGATACAGACTGACACAGTAACAAGTGAAGATGATCAAAAAGTTGATAAATTAACATTTAATGAATGTTAGGCTGTGAGAAAGAAATATCTCAGATTTGTAGAGCAACACAGCTGTGTTACGAACAGAAAATAATGATTTAAAAAAAATAAAAACTATAATTAGAACATACCAAAGTCCTAACCTATTGAATATACATGTTTAAATAAGTTGTACTATAATCGCATAATTTTGTATATTGCATTAATCCTCTGTATTTTTATATCATTATTCTAATTATAAGTAACATGATTTGTTTCCCTTGATCTCTATTGTATATTTTTTTCTATTACTTTCTGAGGGGGGGGGGTGGAAATAGGATAAATTTCCTATTATGACCCAAAATCTGCAAAATTCTAAATTCTGCACAAGGTCTGGAACCAAGCTGTGCAGATTTTGGGTCTTCTACTGTGCAAATTCAAAAATGTTGTGCTGATTATTTACATCTCTTGCAAACTTCTTTTGTCTGTTTTTCTCGTTCCACTAAAATAGCATAGGATTGACAAGAAGAATGGAGAAAAGAAAAGATAAAATATCAAAATGGACTGAAAAATGCAAATTTTAATAATTTTATTTATTCAGCTAATGAAAATTTGATGCTTCGAAATGAGGAAATTTTATCAAAGTTCCTAATAAATGTAAATAAAGATCACAACATTCTTACTTTAGTTTCACAAATATTGCCATTATTTCTTCGCTTAGAAGAATTGTAATTTATGCAATTATATATAATTCAATTTATAAAATAAATAAATGATGAGCTTATTATAATGGAATAGGTTAAGAAGACAAATTTTAAAATGCATACACTATCAAAGGGTTAAAAATCTAAGCCCCATATCGAACAGCTAGTTCACTTCCATGTTATCACTGATAATCAGCATAAAATTTCCTCCAAAAGTCAATATACTTCCTCATTGTTCTACCGAATTAACTAAAATGGTATGCAAAAAAGGGAAAGTATTGTAGCTGTTTTCACCCCCGAAACCCACCAAAATTTTCTGTGTACCACAGTAATAAAAATGCAGAACACTTCCCATTCTAGCAATTTACCGTCTTAAGCTTGGACTCAAAATCAGAGGTGCTATTTCCTTTATCTGTAGTGTCTCCCAACTACTGTCCTTGAAAACCCTAATAAAGCTGCCTTTATGCTTTGTTGTTCACTCTAAAAAAAAAAAAAAAAAAAAAAAAAAAAAAAAAAAAAAACTGAGGAATTTAGCAACTGGAGTTTAGCTTTAAAATTCTTAGCTATGTAATTGTTGAAATCATTATTTGTAAGAGATTATAAGCAAGATCAGAAAAATTTAGTTTATTTCAAATATCATCATGACACCAGGAACTCACACCTAACATGAGATGCAAGTTTCCAGAATTTATACAATTGGGGATGAAACCACGAAGAAATAAAATTGCTATCACAATGTTAATCCTGAGGTATGAAAACTGAACATATACCCAGAGTAAATGATATTTTTATAAAATTACATAAACTTTTTTTTCAGCATTAGCATGACAGAGCAGAAGAAAAAGAAAAAAAAGCAGTATGCTACATAGGTATTCATTACAATGTCCAATTGCTAAAATACATTCTTGCAACAGTTTTTTTATATTCTTTGAAATACCACTGTGCAAACTGATAATAACATATACAAACACACTAACATTACAAAATTTCACAACCATTCATAAAAACAGCAGTAGCAAAACAAGACCGATATTTTTTTTTTAAACAAGCAAATTAAAACAAGAAAAAGTATGCTTACAGTAATATGGCATTCCAGCAAAAACAAAACCAAATGATCGACCATCGACAAATATAAATAGTAAATAACTGTAGTAAAAAATAAATAATTCATCTCAAAAACTTCACTCTGACTATGAACTCTACACATCAAAAAATGCATGCAAAACATTCATCATACACACACACACTCTAGATACTGACAAATTGAGATTCTACTGTATCTATAAATAAAAATGTAAAAATTTATGTACTTGTGTTCTCAAAAAATGCAAAAGTGTTACAGCTGAACAAGCAGCATCTTTATTGGAAACTGTTATAATACATGGGTGAAAAATGCAATTTAATGGATTACAGTATGAAATATTTTTGTACCCTTTTTAAGAGAAAATGATTTCAGTATGTTTCAGAGCTATACAGTGCCACTGGCTATAAGCTGGATTTTCTTTTATACAGAATAAGAATAATTTCCGGCATACAATTAGACTTGTCGGGAAAATATTTTGAAAGACCATTGCAGTGTGCAGTTAAAAACGGCAATTATATACTCTAAAGTGCATTTGAACAAGAGAGTCTTTCATACGCACTTTAGGGTAAAGTCTGTCGCAATTACCAATCGCTTTGTACACATCAACAAGTATCTATAATTAAAGCACTTATACAAAATGCCCTATTAATTATTCTTGTTTGCTACAGAAAGCCTCAATAAATTAATCTAGTTGAAAGTAAAAGCATAGATATTCTTCCACATCTTGGGCCGGATTTAAGGTAGGGCAACTGGGGCTACTGCTGCTAGACATTTTTACGCAAAACTTCCTACCAAATGATAAACTTTTTTTTTTTTTTTTTAATCAAAATTTTGACAGTTCTCACTATTTCCGCTCATTTTTTATTTTGAGCATTCCAAAGCAAATTTCATATTCTTGCGAAAATTAATGGTTAATATTACCAGCCATATCGACATTAAATTAAGAGTGCAACACCAGACAAGAAATAGATATGATTTTTTGTGAAAATGAAATCAATCTCAACCGAGAATTGAGCCTGGGGCCTCTCACCTGAGTCAAAGATGAACCCACTTTGCCACACAGGTCATCAGAAAAATTGTTTCTTTGAAAAATAGCAGAGGCCTTCACATCTTTGTTGCCCCCAGGAACTTCGCACCTTTTAAATCCGGCAGTGTCAATTTTTAGTTTTAATTATACACCTTGAAGCAGTGGCATTCAATCTTTTTTAGCAATGCGACATACCAACTCAAAATATTGAACAATGGCCGAGTGGATAAGACATTAAACATTGGTAGGTGGCTGAAATGTGAAAATCCAGGGTTCTGACCCAAGGTAAAATCTTTTGATATTTTTTTGTTGTTGCTGCCCAAAAGAAAGCTTTTTGCCTCTAAAATTTGCACTACACATTTTTTTTTTTTTTTTTTTTTTTTAAACCTGTGGTAGTACTTCAAATTTTACTTGATCATGAAATATAGTTCAATTCACTGCACCCCTGGATAAAGTAGGTTTTCAAAGGGATAATTAACAAAATTAATAATAGCAAACATACTTCGGAAAATTTAGCTAAATTTCAAACTCCCTACTCACAAAAAGCAATCAATCACCTACATGAATTAAGCACTTTGGTATTGGTCACCTTTTTATACAACTCATACATAAAAAGATATGGATGAAGAATATATAAAAAATTACAACAATTTGATACATGTGGTCTGACACAGTTCATGTATTATACAAAGGCAGTAACTTCACACTGAAGGACTATCGATTATATGTTTCTTAAGACTTGTTCATTGCCACTAAAATACAGTGTTCAATAACAGCACAGCTGATAGCATTATAGCTACTCAGCTTCTCCATGGCGGAAACTTTAAAACAATTTGTTGCCACACATATATTTACTTTAGCATGTGTCAAACATCCACTTTCCTGTTAATTTTTTTACGCTGGTATAAGGTCACAGAAGCTAAATGGTTGTTTGGCATCACCTGCAAAAAGAAAAGAAAAAGACATTTAATAATATATATATATGTAATAATAAAATAAACCTTGCTAATTTAACCTAATTTAATTTAATGTTATTTGAAAAAGCTTCTTTAATCTTTTACTCTTACTGTAAAGTTATTTCTCGGCCATACAAATATTACGCTCTGAGACGTTTTTTGAAGTTCCATAAGGAGAAAATTGTTGATTCAGCCGTATCTTCAGTTTTCTGTGGTTTTTGTTACTACATGCTTTTAGAACTCCTGGGTAAGCAGGTGTTTCTCATGTCTTGATTGACAATCTAGTTAACTAATTACGTTTGAGAGTAACGCCTTCGCGATCGTGCTGCGCCCTGCCAGCAGGTGTAGTAACTAAGGAGTATTTAAGCAAGAGCATGGAAATTTCGGGAGCTTAGTCTTAACTTCGCGCTTAGCTTTTTAGGAGTTTGGAGCGTAAAGCTTAGCTTCACCTTAGCTTCGAGCCTTTAGATTGCGATGTACGAAGATAGCCTCAGAGCTAAAAGGTTGCCGGCCTGACTCCTGCCCTCTGTCTGAACTTTGAAATAAACTAGTCAACCTAGAACCCCAATGCAGTTGTGTCTATCATTTCAACAAAGGATGGCGTAAGGCCATTCCTTACATATATATATAATATTTACACTAAACCTACTAATATATTATATGTTTTTTCTACTTAAGTAATCAAGTAACTCATTTTTAAAATTATATATTTTACAACGTAAAGTGAAAATTATAACACTTAGCACAATTTGGTGTATGAATAAACCAATTCTTTCAAAAAGGCAAAATTTTAAATCTCCAATGCTTACTTTGAGTACAAGAAAATTTTCTTATTTGTTTTTAAGCCAGCAAAAATATGATGCAATAGCAAATGTATATAATATGAGCCAATGGTTTTGACATAAAAAATGTAATTTCATATAAATCTGTTACAGGTGTTATATATATTTCTCAATAAAAAAACAAGGATAGGAGTGAAAAATAATAAAGATACATTTAATGTAATTTTCAACAAAAGTAATAAAGAAATATAGTGATGTGATAATGTTATTTCTAAAAAAAAAAAAAAAAACATGATAAAAAAGTAAAACTTTCATTCAAATGGATCAAGTCACTTGATCCATTAGTGTTAACACAGCATCCACAGGCTGTGAATAAAAAAATGTTTAACAAAAATTAGCAGAAGAAAAGTTGAGAAAATTATGTCAATAGGAAAATTATAAAACATCTGTCCCTATTTGTGTAAGGAATTAAAAATTTTTGTTAGATTATTTAAGCAAAAATATTAACATAATTCCTTCCCTCCCTCCGCTCAATTTTACGAAGTCATCACTGAAAACTTAAGTAGAGCAGCTTATTTAGAATCGTGTTAGCATTTTCTTTGCAAGCAAATTTAACTATGTCCGACATTTAGGACTCAGATTTCAAAAATAAGAATGGGAAATTGATTTTTTTTAGGTTTTAAAATATGTTTAATGTTAAATTTTCTTCTCTATTTTAACCAGGGTCGGCAAGTTTCTGACAATTGATGGTTTTAACTGTCATGTCAAAAACCCCTTTTTGGCATAATTTTTGACAATAAGTGTCAAAAACCTAAAATGCTGTCCTAAAATAGAGTAAAACTATTTTTTTGCAATAAAATTGCATATTACAAATTTCCTCATTTTTTACTTTAGCACTTGAGTAAATTTTAGGTAGTACAAACTACATATTTTGTTCAAAATTTCCAAGCAAATTTTTGGTTCAAAAAGCTGCTTAAAATACAAAATAATAATAAGCTACTACTATAACTATGCAAATATATATATATATATATATATACACTAGCTGAAGTACTCGTCGTTGACGGTTTAGTACTGAATGCAAATTTCCAGAAAGCAAGAACTTTCATCAGCATTGTAGGAGTACACAGAATGGATGTAGTATGTTGCCAAAGTAAAGAAAGCGAAGTTATAATTTTTATGTATTGTTAAAATACTACAGGTTAGAGAGTAACTAAGTATCATTTCATTCGTTTAGTCATAATTATGTGATGTGCGAACGAATATTTATGCATATTGAAATAATTTTCACAAAATCTCAAAATCTAATCAATAATTTTGAAAAATTGGAAGCCTAGAATTTAAGTTGAGTGACAACCTATCATGTCACTAAATGTCATTTCATTCCCTGCAGTCTTTATTTCAAATGCTGGAACAAAATTTCAGCATTTTAAAACGATTTTCACAAATCTCAAAATGTAATCAAAATATTTTTAAAATTCAACGCTTATAAATTAAGATTAGTAACTATCTATCATATCACCAAATTTCGTATCATTCGCATTAGTCGTTATTACATGATGCTTGAAGAATCAATAAACGTATTTTGAAAGAATTTTCACAAAATCGAAAAATGTATTAAAAAATTGGACACCTATAGTTTATGTTGAGCAACTATCGTGTGACCAAATTTCATATCATTCACTTTAGTCGTTATTACATAATGTGTGAACAAAGATTCACTCAGTTTTAACTGATTTTTGCAAAATCTCGAAATCTGATCGATTTTTTAAAATTAGATCAAGAATCAATAAAAATGCGCTCCGATGGATAGTTTCCGAGATATGGATTAATTATGGTAATTAGGCTAATAAACCATACATATAGATTTGATGCCGAAAGCTGGCAGCTTGGATGACCATGATGTTCCTTTAAGCTATGAGACCTCCAGAGGTATCGTTCATGGTGGACTTAGGAGCCACGACAGATTTTACGTGCACCAGCTCCCGTTAATGTACACAGTACCGGACTTGGATTAAATTATTATTTCCAATAAAACATTTGCTCTATCAGATATCGATCCAACCAAATGTCAGCAGCTCTATTGTCTGTTGAAATAGCCGTTCGCGCATCATAATATTCTTCACTCAAAATCATCGTTAAAGGTCATCATAAAGGTATCGTTAAATCATCATAAAGGTATTCAACTAATTACTTATATTCATAAATTTCAAACAAGCTGATCTAAGGAAGAAAAAATACATTACATGTACTTTCAAAAACATATTTATATACCATTTCCAATGTTTAATCTTAGCACGACAAATAATTTGAATGGTGGTATGTAATTTTAATTTAATTACATTAATTATAAAATATATTGTTTAATTTAATTAATTTTCTAATTTGATCTTTGAAATAAAATGCACCTAACGACTAATAAAAATAACATGTATAGATTTTTGACATGTCATGTCAATAACCAGTTTTTGAAGTCAAAAACCCAACCCTGATTTTAACTCTGAATAAATTTATTATTTGAATATTATTTTGAAGTTTTGATGATAAGTATTCTACTTATTATTAGTCATTACATCCCTAATTCAAACTTGGATTTATTTATTTAAGTTATATGTTTTAAGAAGTTCAGTGTCAGAGAACTGAAGAAGCTAAGACTGATGCGGTCAATTCTGTTTGGACTCTACTCTCTCTTGAAGATGACAAAATAATAAAATACATACAAGCAAATATCTTTTGCAAACCAGTATACACTTATGTCATCACAAAGATTCGTTGTACACAAAGTGAATTTTTAGCAATCAAATTGAGTATTTTAAACCAATGAAATTGGGATGACACTACAGATTCTTGCCAGTAAAAATACTCATTTACCTCAAATATAATATCCTGATAACCATAACAACAAGTGGTTCCAAATGGATTTGTAGCATTGTGCGTTGACGCTCTGTTTAAAACAACAGGACGTTCAAGACGTTTTAAATGTTCCTCGATTGTGTCCCACTGGAAAGAAAAAAAACTAGTTCAGATGAAATATTCGACTTTTGTGCAAGAGAAAAACAGTTCTTATAGTCTATCTTTAAATATTTAAAGTTTCTTTATATATATATTACAACATTAATTGTTCACAATGAATTGGTATCTTGAGATGGGAGTTTAACTTGTTCCTTGACAGAGCTTATTAGTCAACATACTCATATGAAATCAAATTTTCATTAATAAAATTAAAATGCAATTAATCGATACCAGGCCCAAATAAAGCATTCCAATTTTCATATAACAATGTAGGTATTACGAGCATGTATTTTATAGAAACAAATATATACACACTGTACAAAGGAAAGTCCAAACATATACATATGTTTGCAGAACCAGTTAAGCATGTGGTATTATAAATATTCCTTTCACTTTGCTTTGGTTTAGTAATTTAAATATATAGTTTCACTTAATTTTCTTTGTAAGTTTCTTCTTTTTTAACATGCTGTCCAAGAACAAAAATTCCAGCTCTCTGTCCTTTCGACACTATAACATAATACATTACAGAAGATTGTGAGTATCTCAAATTCCAATTCTTATCTCAAGTTAAAAAATTGACATACTGATGGCTCACATCTCTAAGAAACTACTGTGTAAGGGAACTCATACTTCATAGACCACTTTATAATATTTAAGGTCCGTAAACCATTAGTATGTTAAAAAATACTTTGTACAATTAATTCAAAAACAATCCTCGTGTCAAGAATTGATTATTCTGCAAACAACCAGGAACATTTGCATTTACTCGATTTTTAAAATAATAGAGTAAAACCTAGTAAATGCAAAACAGATTAAGATACAATAGCATTTTACACACACACTAGGGATTTTGCTGAAGTCTGGTGAAAGTGGGTCACAAAGGCCCGTTAACTTAAGAAATATGGGGTTTTGTATATGCAAAACCCATTAAATGCGTATTTTTGCTTCACAGTCAACAAAATTTGGGTAATTTACACAAAAATCTGAGTAAACGCAAACCCTGCACACACACACAAAAAAAAATCTTGATTCCATCAAACACATTCTTTATTTTTTACAAGCTTAATTTATTGGATAGCATGAAATTCAGTTAAGGCAAAATAATTGCCAAGGCCACCTTCAATTAGTAAGAATTATTAATAGAAAAATTTAAATTTCTATACTGAAAAAGATCTTTTTCTGTTTCCACTGTTTTGTGAGATGGAGTACTTTGACTGATGAAGACTGAATAAATTTTCAGTCGAAACGATTGTATCTTGTTATAAGTATCATTTTATATGTTTTATCACGAAGTTTTTATTTATTTTAAAGTTTAACACCAGTATTTCCAGTGTTTTTTCCATGAAAGAATACCTACTTTTCATATGTATTCAAATCTCATGTTTATTTAATAAAATTGATCCCCTGCCTTTCATCCTCCCATGAATGAAGAAGGGGAAGGGGTGCAAATTCTGTATTTTTTTTTTTTTTTTCCCTTTTTAGTTTCATAAATTGTTTCAAGGGATAAAATGTCATCATACCTTTGTGAAAGCAGTAACGTTGAGTTTTTTCTCAGACACATCAATAAGAGTCATGTCTTCTGATTCAGAAGGGCGTTGAATTTCGATGTCTAGACTGAAATTACATCTAAAATAAATGTTGAAGTTATAATGACCAGGATAATTTGTGTGGAGGATGAATTTTTTCACTCTGTGACTTTTGGCATCAAATAAAACATCCTGAAAAGAAGAAAATAACGTCAAATCATAAAAATACATTTTTAATTTTTTTTTTCTGTCATATGATGTACACATGATTTATAATCCGCTATTCTTTTTAACTTGATTACTTTACAAAATAAATTTAAATAAATATTAACATTCCAGTCCTCTTGCATTTATTCTCTTCAAAAATGAACGATATAATATAAAAAAATATCAAATAAGAAATATGCCAATTTTGTACCTAGAAGAACATTTCTTGATCGGTTTCATTTTCAATAAAATAGAATTAAGAAACAAAATCCTTCTTGGTTGAATTTTGGTGGTTAAAAAAAATTCAATATTCTATTATTGTGTAAAAAAAAAAAAAAAAGAAAAAGAAAGGTGGGGTTGCTGAAATAGGAGATAATGCACAATGAATATTACTCAAGTCACATAGAAAGACTGGCAATTGCCTAATATTATCATTTAACTGCTCACACATTTAAAACGTGCAGGTTTGATGACTAAAACTGAGAAATTTGAAGAAAGCAAGAAAAAGAAGAGCTCCCAATTTTTCGTCACAAAAGCAATTTCTTGCTATGAAGCATAGCAGAACAATGGGCTTGACATTATACTACTGTGCTTTGATAATTATATTTTATCTTCATTTTAATTAGGAAATGTCTTCAAATAATCTGCAAACGTTCAACCTATCAACAATTATAAACTGTCACTGGTGATATTTTATTGGTCTCTATACAGGGCTCCTACCACTTATCAGTGTTGAAAATAGTAACTGCAGTAGCCTTATACATAAGAAATAATATCCAAAATAGTACCCTTCATCCAAAATTAGTAGCCAAAGTAGTGGCATGCTAATATGATTAGTTCACATACTGATAATGCACATAATGAAATTCCCTTACTTTTCCGGGTTTTCCCTGCTCTCCCTGACCGGTATCAACCCTGTCTGTTTAATCGGACCATAGAACAACAGAGCAAATATGAAAAAGTGATCCTATCTCCTGTGCAGAGTGGGTGTAAAGCTTTAAACTTTGAATTACAACCAATCGACTGAATAGACTGAAAATCACAAGTTCTTCAAGTGATGTCTAGAGCTTATTAACTCTTTTATATTGTGCTGAGAAGGTGTGTCCCCATAGGGAATTAATTATCGAAATAAACTCCCCTCCCCCCTTTAAAAAATAAAATAAAATACCTAATTTTATTAGTGAACAATTATATTTTATTTTAGCTTATTTGCTAACCAGAACTTTTTTATTTTAACGTCGTGCTGAAATTTTGTTTGTCTATACATAATATTTCCTATTCCTTCAATTTTTTTTCCTTATTTATGATTTTGGTGCTGAATATCGTGTTGATTGCTTAGAAAATACGCTTTGTTAATTAATTTTTTAAATGCAGTGCAACTTTGATACCTCAAACTTCAATAACTCGAAAATCTTGATCTCTCTAATAAATGTGTTTTCCTTTACAAACTAACCCCCTTTTATTTTACCTCGATATCTCGAATTTTTGCATTGTCCCTTTGATTTTGAGATTATACTGTAAATAAAGTTTGTAAGTAATTGCAGATCTCAATTCAATGTTTGCTAGACGAGTAGGCAGTGCAGTAAAGGTCAATGGTAAGGTAATATGATATATACAGTAGAAGATCGATATACCGCAATTCTATAAACCGCATTAACACTGCGGAAGTAAACAGAGAAAATCACAATTAATAAACTTCTACAATCTGCATATTTTTTTTTTAAATATCTTTCCTAGTGAATTAATTTTGAGACATTAAATGAATCCCACAACATGCCAAGCTTAAAAGAAACAATTATTCTCCAATGCATGCATTATGCATTATCAGCATAACAGCTGGCCGGCCCAGTTGAAGAGAAAGAACTGCTTACTTTAAAAGAATAGGAACCTCTTTCTCTTTCTACCTCCTCTGCTGTTGACTACCCAAACAATCGTTTATTTATTTAATAATATTAAAGCATTGATTTGTTTTATATTAAATCGTAAGCTGCTATTTGGCTTCCTAAATCATAGGCATAGCATCACCCAAATTTATTTTTGTTGTTATGTGTGTGTGTGAGTGTGTTTGCGCACGTGCCTGCATGGGGGAATGCACATAACATATTCTAAAGTAAAAATACTTGTTTCTTTAAGTTTTGAAAGAAAAAAGGTTTCAAAATGAATGGTTTTCTAAACAAAGTTGGGGGGCGATGCCCCCTGTCTGCTCTCTCTTCCCCCCCCCCTCTGCCCGATGATATGTTTGTGTTTCAACTTAGCAGTAAAGTACTTTTAAACAGTCTATGAGAAGTAGGGGAGGAAGATTTTTCTCTATTTAACACTATTTTAAAACTAAATTTTGGAACTGGATCCAAGCCATCATTAGTTAAAATCAAAACTGCTGAACTAATGCATTGTGCACAAAATGGAAGACCTCAGTTTGCAAACCTGCATGAAGAAAACATTTTGAATTTTTGGTAATTGATGATAAGTCACAAATGTTAATCATTTGACCAGTGCTGAAATAATTTCCTCTGTTCCAAAACCAGAGGAAAACAATTCTGAAACAGAATCAAATGCTGGAGAGAAAGTTGAAAAACTTTGAGTATCTATAGAAATTTCCACAATAGATCAATATTTTAAATTCCTAGAAACACAAGACTGTAATCGAAGTAGAATTATTAACTGTTCACAGGCTGCAAGAAAAGTTATTTGTTAAGAGATTGCAAATTCTAAAACAAATCAAAATCAATATATTGTTTAACAAACAAACTGCAATCCTTTTAGTAATATAGATTTTTTTTTTCTGTAAATAAATTGCATATTTTTGTTTTTTAAAGTAGTATTTGTAATTAAAAATTATTTTTAAGCATTATATTTATGTGTTCCAGCTATATTTTAATACGTTTACTAGGAAAGTTTAGTGATATAAGCGAATGATCTATGTAACGCAAAATTCTATATAATGCAAAACCTTGCATTTCGAGGTTTGTGTTATAAAGAATTTTTACTGTATGTCCTCTTTTGTATCCTTGCAGCATGCTCATGTAATTGGACCAGCTGGTTTAGAGGACCAAAACGGTCTTGTCCCAATGTGATCTGATTAGCCGGAATGAACTGTATTATGAAATTATCGATAATTTATTCTTTTAGGATGTCATCCACCAATTACATCATGCTTCGGGAGAAGAAATTTCAAAGTGTAATAGAGAATGACTAAGTAATAGTGAGTGTTAACTTTTGCTAGAAACTACCAAAAATACATCATAGGAAATTTCTGTCTAAAAATAGGAGTTACGGATGTAGCTGTCAAATGATGACTAATGTAAATTAATATCAGTTGAAAAGTCATTTTACTTTTCTCACTTTTGAGACATCCCCTTAGTATTTGGAGACAAATGCTAAAATATTTAACTTGCAATATCTCGGTGTCTATTCCACTCTGAAACATCGGATTTTTGATTTTTTTTTTTTTTTTTTTAACCTTCTAAGACAGAGACCATCATTTCCCCAAATATAAGAGATAGGAAAAAAGGGAGCATATAAAATTAAATTTTGCATTTTAATATATATATATAGCCTCTAGTAAAAAAATTGCCATACCTGAAAGCTACTTTTATTTGGCAAAATTTTCTAATTGAAAGTATACTTTGATAACTTACAGTTTAAAAGATAATCACTTTAACATCTGTTTTGAATCCCCCAGTATTTCATTAATAAAATAAAAGAAATTTTAAACATATACCAGAATACATGCACTCAATGAGCCACACACATTTTTTATAAATTGCCTTAAATGTGATGGTAATTAATCTGCATTAAAATATTAAGCATTGAACCTTTAAAAATCTCTTTAATACTATAATTATTCAACGAGGACATTAATATTATCGCTGTATTTTTTTTTTTTTATGTATAAAGCACTACAATGAGACTCTTTACTCAACTAATACATTCACCTATAATTGATTGAATAAATACCACAAGAATTTTTAGCGAGTAAAAATTGCATGTATCTCACATACAAAACAGCCAAACTTAATATCTAAAGTTTAAAATATATACTTACAAGACCTAAAGTGAAATAATTATAGAAATAGTCTGAGCAACTCCATTTCCTATACCTATGTGAATTTGGAGAATGTATTTTCATTTTGTCTTCAGATTTATAAAAAACTTTGCTTGGAGATCCCAAAGCACTAGTAACATCCTATGAAGGAAAAAAATGAGATTGAATAAATAAATTATTTTTTAAAGGTTTCCTGGTTGAGAAATCTCATTTTTAAAATCAAGCTGTTCAAATAATAACATACAGAGAAATGAATTTTTGAAATTTTCCCATTAAAGATCTACCACGTTTTTTAGTGCATTAGGTACTGAATTAGAAAAAATGTGTAACACAAGGACATAGCCAGAAAAAAACTTTATGGAGGGGGATGTGAAGCACTAAAATTAAATTTTGAGGGGGATGTGCAGCGCTACAATTTTTTCAACTTTAAATTATCTCACCATAAAAAAACACAAATGAAAAAACTACTAATGCATTGACTAAAATTTCGGGAGGGATCAATCCCCTAAATACACCCCCTTGGTTACGGCCTTGGTGTAACTAAACAATGATTGCAAAAACAGCCCATGAAGAGGATAAATAATCCAAATGAAATTTATGACTTCTGGAGACAACAAGAAAATTTTAGAGAAAGGAAAAAAATTGTTAAAAAATTTACGATAAGAAAAAATGAAAACTATATTATTTCTACAAGATGATGATTGTCTCACCACATTGTATGACATGTAATTTATTAGAGCACCACTCCTTATGAGCATGGGTCTGGGTTCGTCTCCCAGCTTTGGTTGGTTGGTTTGCCAGGAGAGGGCAGCTCACACGTCACTGAGTATTTTGTTTAAAGCTACATATGTCCATCCTGGAGTTACCCCACCACAACTTGGATCCTCATCAGAAAAAGGGGACTTCTAAATATTGGCACCCCTCGGAAACTGTGAGTGACCTTTAAAAGAATTTTCAGAACCACAGATTTAACGTGCACTGCATGTACAGTACACGGTGGTCTTAAGTGATACACTTTGAAATTCAACCTGCAATCTCCTGGTTACAAATCCAAAGTCAAAACCACTGTGTTAACATGGCCCAACCAGCTTAGTTTGATAGATAAATCATCAATCCTTTCATAGGAGGTAATGCTGGCCACCTACTAGGTGCCCCCATAATGAAATGACTAACATGATCAGCCAATGCCTGGATGGCAAGTTTATTTGTTTGTTTTTTATCCCTATGGAAAAAACTAAGATGATTTATTTAAAACAGCACGTATTTTAATATTACAATAAAATCTATTTCACCAAAGAAATCAAAATTTCATTTAGGTTACAAATGAAATTCAAATTAATTCATACAGCTTCTTTATATTTTGAGATCAATTTACAATCACCAAAGGCCATACCCAGGGGGGCTGCTGCACCAATTTCAGAATCAATGGCTTAGTATGATTTTAATTTCTTCCAAAGTTGTAAGTCATTAATCAGTGCATCTGCTGACAAAGGCACTTTGATCCAAATCTTGGTGTATATGAGTGCACCGAAACTAACAAATTGAACTGTTTGTTTTTCTTTTCTTTTGGTAAGCTTAAATGCTTCTGAATTTACTCTTAAAGAGAAAAAATTTCATAGCATAGAGCAGTTTTGCCATCCATCAAGCATTATGTATTTACCAGGAATCCTTGAAGGTGGTTGCCCAGTTGAAAAAAATTTCAAAGTTGCTTTTCCAAAGCATTTATAACTATTTTAATTCAGTGATCTTTTAGTTTTGTGTCAATAAATGAAATAAACATTGATAAAAGTCTATTTTATTTAAATGCTTGTTTTTTCTAGCATTGCAACTAAGCTCTCAACCTCAAATAAATTGCTTAGTTACAACAACAATAATTTGCAAATTTCACTTTTTCAAACAAATATTATAAAAAGTTATAAATTTTCAAGATTGAAATTTCAAGTTGATTTTTCATTACATATTTGAAAGAAAAGGAGCTTCCCCCCCCCCCCCCAAATATGCAATGAAAAGCAATTTAATGATATTTTCTGTTTTGAGTAATAGAATGAAAAAAATAACATTTATCAAAACAAATCTACACATACACAATACACCAATAAATTAAAAAACAAAGGTAACACTGCATGCAAAAGCTGAAATAAATAATAAGATATATACATGCATAAAAGTAGCACTCTACCTGAGCAGAATCTCCAAATTTAATAGTTTTTGTCATCATTTGTTTCCTAAAGTCCAATAATTTATTTGATCCTAAATCTATAAAAAGTAAGCATACATATTCATTAGTTAAATTTTACCCAAGATCATTAATAAAATGTAAAGTCGTAATAATTTACTTTCTCAAATCAGTTAAGTATAATCAAGCACAGTTAAAAGTGTCAGTAAAAATTCAATCACTTCATGAAGGAAACTTAAAATTATAGAACATGTTATTCAAATACTACTCACAAACTTAATTGTACTTATTAATAGAAAAAGGGTGGGGAATTCAGCCCATAGGAAGATGAATTAGAGATGGCATAACTATTCTTATTACCAACAGAATCAGACTGTACTTCAACTTCAACTTTGTAAATAAATGACACATACCAAATGGTAAACAGTTTTTCATTTGTTAAGATATTTAATTTTAGACACACAAAAAAAGAACATATGCTAAAAATTTTATTTTACTCTTTTTTAATGATTCAGAAACATTTTAATGCAGAAGATAAAATATCTTGTCAGTCTTAAACATTTAACATTGAAAAATAAAAAGCATCACTTCATATCAAATGCTTAATGTAGCAGAAACATAAGACATAATTTAACATTGTAGTTAACAAACGCTTCCAAGCCATGGAAATTATATAAAAGCAACGAAATCAGGTGTCGCATTGAGATAAACATTGCAAATAAAGCCAAAAACTATTTGTAACCTCTCTGATTGAAAGATCTACCTCATCCATCATTCTTCAGACATTACTCCTTCTGAATACCACTGTATATCTAAGATGGCCTGCCTACCTGCACAACACTTTATTCTTTTGAAGTTAAAAATGGGTTTTGAGAGATCACTTATTCTTTCAATGAATAAAGTAAGTTTCTAGCCAGAGAGGCATGAAAAAGTAATGAGTACATATAAAAATAGGAAATGCATTTTGTGCACTGAAAAAAAAATTAAAAATTAGACCAATAAGTACCTTTCTCAAAGAAGAAAAAAAAAAATCATGGAATTATGTTTATAATGTAATAAGAGGAAAGAATATTTGAGCTGGCTACCTTCTTGTAGGTTTCACACCTGGGGTTTTTTGTGTTTATTACTCATAAGAGAAATGGCTCATGACAAAGATTAGCAGTACATATGGATTTAAACTTAATAGTACAAGATCCGGTGCAAGAAATATATACCCTCATCCAGTGGCGTAGCAAAGGGGGGCCACAACACCTCCACCCCCCATGAGGAATTTTTTGCCATACAAAATGTATATTCTTCACTCACTAATCACACACATGTATACATATGTGAGTTGGAGTAGTCGTAACACCCCCCCATGACAAATTTCTCACTACGCCACTGCCCTCATCTGTTACTTAATGTTGATAAAGAATATATGCATTGATACATCGCATATAAGTTGCCTTGCTAAACTGCATACCGATGATGTTAAAAAATAAAAATTATTGATCAACTTTCCTGATCTGCTATTTATGAAGATCAAGCATTAGCTGAGAGAATATACCCCAATTAATTGAAAAAATAAAGGTTGCCTACTTTCACCTCCGGGCAACTATGGAGTTGCCAGGTATAAGAGGTGAGTAAGCATTATTAATATACCCACATTATTTTTTTTAATCAAATTATATATCAAATGAAAGGTTATTTTATTCCCAAACCAACCGTATTAAAATCCAACCATTGCCTCATCAAAAAGTTGACTGAATGCATCATCATCACCAACATTGGCACGACAGCCCTTTGTGGGCCTTGGCCTTCTTCAGAAGTCTTTCCCATTCCACCCTTTTCCCCGCAATGGACCTCCAGTTTCGTATTTTCCGTTTGGCAAAATCCACATCCAGGCTGTCCCTCCATCTTTTCTTAGGTCTTCCTCTAGGCCTTTTACAAAAAGGAGTGGCATTGAAGACCTTAAGAACTGATTGAATCAATGGTTGCCCAAATTTTAGATGTAAAACTTTCAGTGCGAGCATTGAGAGTGGCAGAGAAGTGTCACGCGCTTAACTCTGTGCGACAAAGATGCAACGAGATCTTTTTAAAAAAGATTTTTCCGATAGTGTAAGCATATTCCATTGACCGAA
The DNA here is from genome assembly GCA_038373885.1 of Cheiracanthium punctorium. Classification (NCBI taxonomy): domain Eukaryota; kingdom Metazoa; phylum Arthropoda; class Arachnida; order Araneae; family Cheiracanthiidae; genus Cheiracanthium; species Cheiracanthium punctorium. Next base: position 53,975 of record JAWZYV010012076.1, on the reverse strand, counting down.
TACTGGATTCAAGTCAGATTAAATAATAACAACAATCTCAATTTTTTTTTTACATATGCATTTCTTTATCAGCGACTATACATAATTATGAAATAATTATTTTTTGTTCAAAATGCACATCTTTCAAAAGGATATTTTTCTGTGTGTTGTGGGATTAAGGCCAATTATCTGCACGAGGGATCTAGGCCTATGGGTGGGGTACCCTCCATGGGAGCCTTTGTAAGGGGTCCTAACCCATATTTATGCTAAGTTTCGGAGAAAACCACGGAAAACTCTGAATAGTTAGTTCGATGGACATGCGATGGGACCGGAACCCAGGACCTTCACACTTCACCCATCTATCATTTCCAGTGACATAACCACTGTGCCATGGTAAGGCGATATTTTTCTGATTGTGAAAGCATGGATTAAACACTAGTGAATGTCAGATAAAATATCACATAATAATAACAACATTATTTTATTCATACATAAATCTATCAATAGTAAACTATCTCAGTAAAAAATTTTATTTAAAAAACTTTCCTGATTCTGATTCGCCAGAAGAGCCTATGTCAAAATTTAATTCTAATTTTTCACTGTTTTCTATTTGTTTTGATTCTCTGAGTATATCCTCAACCTGTAAGGGTTAGGCATGAAAGCACGAAACAGCTAAAAAGACTGAACTTTGTTGTGGATCATACAGAACAAATAAATTATTATGCATTTAATGCATTACCTGTTATTCTTTCATATGTATTCATTATTAAACTAATATTCATTGCATCACTGTATTCAGTATGACACAATTCATTTGCATAGATCTCAAAAACAGCTGAATAACGTTGAAAAAAAGACTGAAAACTTTCATGCCTGAAGGGTGTTGTGTCCCCTATGAACTATATAATCTTCAAATAGCCATCTAAAAACCAACTTGCATGAAGCCACATGGAATTTACATATATTAAGTGCAAATTTTCTGTTTGAGTAAGATCCAGCATGGTGGAATCAGATTATAAGTCAATGCTCTTTGTTTATTGCATATGTTTTTTGGAACAGCTGATATCTAGCATCACTGATATTATAACATAGCTTGATCCCATAAAAGGGCAGTAAACTTCTGAACACATTGAATTTTTCTTCGATGTATACATCTACTGGGTCCATCAATAATGCAAATATTTCCTGGAAATCGATTCGTTTTGAAAATATTTTATAAAAGTCTCGAGTTTCCCTTTGTTATAAAATTCAGTCCGTAAATGCGTGGAAAGCTGGCAGACACAAGCAGGGAGTGATTTGCAGAGTTGGGGCATCCTCTTATGAAAACTTTTTTTGTACTCTGCAAAGCAGCTTTCCACATCACACCATTCAAAGACAAGGTCATAACAGCATGAAAATGGTTATTTAACAAGATGCAAAGTGAGATGAAATAGTTTGATAATATTATGTAGGATAATAATATTTCAATTATATTATTTACTTTTCAATCCTTAACTCCATTTCAAATTTTTCAAGTAACGTGTTCCACAGTATTTTTGTATTTGTTTTCCTAATGTTTATATCAGAGCATTTATTTATAGTGGGATAGATCTTCACTTCACTCACTCACAATTTCCTTTTGTATGTTTCAACTGAAAATCAGCTGTATAGTTTCCTAACGATCAGTATACATCACTACATATGCCACACCTAAATAATAAGTTTGCACTGAATAATTGAGACTATACCGTTTAGCTAAAAGAAAAGTGTGACCATAATGTTAGGGCTATGAAATAGTAACTATTAATACTATTATTTTTCATAAAATTAATTTGTGTTTTATTTTAAATTAAAATAAAAATTTACAATTTTTTTAACTTAAGGGTAATTTGGGTGATCCCTTTTTATTGGGGCCCCCAGGCACTTGCTCCGGAATATAGTAGGGCCCAGTTTCATCACAAGCTCAATACAGTTAATACAATCAAGATCTTTTCTTACTGCTTTTCTTTTATGAACCCGCCAACCAAATTTGAGTCTGTGGAACTTTCTGGATAGTGGCCAGTAAAATTACCGATATCGGTATCATTCGCTTTGACCAATATTTTCTAATTAGGTGGCACTTTAGATGCATGAAACATTATCCCCATATCTGCCTCTTCCTGTTGACATAAATGATCGTCTCTTCTCGTTTCACAACATGATTTCCGACTGTATGATAAGAAAAACAGTGTTCTCCAACCATTATAAAAAAAAATTGTTTTGGATTATTGACACTAGATTATTGTTTTCCCAGTAATTAGCCAAGTACTGTACCATGGCTTCTCTTTGAAACGGTAATTTTTAAGATTTCCGAGAAAATCGCTAAGTCTTGGTTGAAGAGGTCCTTGGATGACATACTATCAAATTTCAGCGGACTTTGACGCTCACAGTCTTTGATAGAGGGTGTTATGTGCCTATCAAAAATTATGCGAGACATTAGTTGAGCACAATTTTATTAAGATTGATTCAGCAACCTTGTCAAGTGTATGCGGCATATATGATCAGATAACATACAAGTAATAAAAAATGTCTATTATTTCAATATGGATACCGGTAGGCTCAACAGTTTTGACTTTTGACTTCAATACTTGGCCTAGTTTGGATTTGTCAGTTTTTAGAACTCACCAGTACACGAGAACAGAACAGGTGCTAATGGAAACGTTAAGCAATACTCTATGCTGATGTCTTTTTCAATACTAATCACAAGTACTCGGCCAAAGACGTCTCGTTCCATTTTAAGAACGGTTTTTTTACTTTGATCTTTGCTGGTTTGTGCTTTGACGACAGACTGTGAAGAAAAATTAAGGATTTTGTTAAGCTTTATAAGTTTCGAACCTTCCGGGATAGCGCTGAAAATATTACATTTCAATTCTAGGCAACCATGGATTTAATCAACTTTATGATAAGGCAACTTAATATAGCTGGATTAGGAATAAAATAACCTTTTGAACCTTCCGGGATAGTGCTGAAAACTTTACATTTTAATTCTAGGCAACCATGGATTTAATCAACTTTTTGATAAGGCAACCTAATATAGTTTGATTAGGAATAAAATAACCTTTCGAACCTTCCGAGATAGCGCTGAAAATTTTACATTTCAATTCTAGGACACCATGGATTTAATCAACTTTTTGATAAGGAAACCTTTCATTTGATATATAATTCGTTTAAATAACTGATGAGGGTATAATAATAATGCTTTCTCACCTGTTTATAGCTGGCAACTCCATAGTTGCCAATAGTTGAAAGCAGACAATCTTTATTTTTTCGATTCCATGGAATATATTCTCTCATCTAATGCTCGATTTTCATAAATAACCGATCAGGGAAGTTGATCAAAAAATTTAATCATTTAACATCATCAGTACATGATTTAGCTAAGCAACATACTTACGGTGTATCAATGTACATATTATCTAAATTTATTCTTTATCATCATTAAATAACAGATCAGGGTATACATTTCTTATACCTAAAGTGACCAGACGTCCTGCTTTTGACGGGACAGCCCTGTTTTTTTAGCTATATGTCCTGCTGTCCCCACAGAACTCTAAAATGTCCCACTTTTCATTCCTGTCCCACCAAAGTCCTGCTTTATGAAAAATAAATAAATTGGGAATAAATTCACATGAAAATGATTGTGTTATTTAGAAAGCTTTTTGTTACTTGTATTTAACACACTTTTTTTTATTGCTGAAAATGATTTTTTATAATATGTATTAATACATACCTATAATCAATGGATGGTGATTCTATAGTTATTGTTAGAAAGCAAACTATTTTGGAAAGTTATCCAAAAATTAACAATAAAACCTATGTTTATATAATAGGCCTATTTTATTTGTATATTCGCTATATTTTTTTAACTCATTTTTCTCATAAAAGTAGAAAATTAAATTATGTGTAGAAAAAAAACTGACTCTGGTTTAGGGATGCCCTGATTTTCGGTATAAATGAAAAAATTTCAGAAAAAATGGCCACTTTACTTATACCAAATCTTACACTATAAGCTAATAAATGGCTAATAAAGCCAAAAAGTATATCTGCACATTGAGTCATTAATCAAAAGGATTATTCCATTGATTTTATATTGTTTTTATAAAACTCAAAAATGGTTTGATTAGGATTTTGTTAATTTTTTTTTCTATGCTTTGCAACTCCTAAAATAATTAGAGTCCTTAAGTTATTGTTGACTGGACCAGATTGATAATCTCACTGTTTCTCAATAAAACATAACCTTCAATTTTTACAAAGGCTGGAGTGGACACTAACTTTACACAAATATTAACAGTTTTAGCATAAGACATTACACACATAATTTTTGTTAAAGTGCATACAATAGGGTTTCTACAGATTTCACAGCTTTTGCTTCCCTGACTTTAGCATGCTTTCCCGAATTTTGAGTTTCTATTTTTAACATTACAGCCTATAGTTAATATTTTTTTTGACCCTTTTTTTAGAAATAATAATAATAAAATTAATATATACAAGAATCTCATTTGACATCACTGGATTCTAACAAAAACAATGTTTGATAATAATTTAGGATAAAATTAAGCGTATTTCAACTGCACAAGATATGCTCATAAAGAACACATTTTAAAATTATTTATAACGTTGAATGAGAAAATAAAAATAAAGCAATTTCTATACTTAGGTTCAAACAGCAAATATTCTTTATTTTACCGCAAAGTGTATTTCGCGTTTTAGGCGTATATTAAGCGTATTTCAACTGCACAAGATATGCTCATAAAGAACACATTTTAAAATTATTTATAACGTTGAATGAGAAAATAAAAATAAAACAATTTCTATACTTAGGTTCAAACAGCAAATATTCTTTATTTTACCGCAAAGTTCAATTTTTCTTGCATTTCTCTGACCTTTCTTCAATTTCTGCTAATTTCCCTGACTTTTTCCCCCAAATCCCTGACTTTCCCTGACCAAAACTCATTTCCCTGACATTCCCCGACTTTCCAGGTCTGTAGAAACCCTGTACAACAGACATGCACTATAGGGGAGGAGGAAAAAAAAATAGAATGAAAATCGTTAAATTTGATTTTTTAAGTTGTAAATAAGAAACATTGTGCTCAAAATATCTTGCTTGAAGGCCAAAAGATGTGAAGTTAAACACAGAATTTTAGAAAGAGGAATAAAACCATTTTCTTATCATAAAATTTCCACAGCCACAAGAATTGGCAATTTGATAATATAATTCCATAACTTTTATATTTAATGAAATAAAATATGAATTAGTGATTATTTTTTGCTTAAAATAGTAATTAATATTTTGAGTTACAACTTTTGAGTTAACAGTTACAGAAAAATGATATTTTGTCACTGGCTCCAATCTTTGGATGTTAGATAGTTTTAAAAATACTTTTATAATGATAACTTAACAGAATTTCTACTGCTAGCACAAAAATGTTAACCCAATGAAGTACCACATCTGATAAAAGAAATAATGTTTAAAATCAATGAAATCAAGCATCAATACAAACCTTCAGTAATAATTTGAAGTTTAATTCCTAGAGTTTCATTTCCCTCCCTTAAAACATCTAATTTTTCTAAATAGCAATTGTTGCAGAAACTGTTATTTGGAAGAGCAGGCGCCCTATAAAACACATCAAAATAAACTTTAAAATGAAAATATGTATATTAAGGCATGCATAAAGCACTGAATATGAAACATTTTCCAATTCAAATAGCTTATGTGTTTTAAGTAGCTATGACAGACCATCAGTTTGATTACTCAATTTCTTGAATACAATGAAAAAAATAAAGAGAACTGCTTAACTATTATTATTAAATGTTTGTTGCATCAAGAAGCAATAATTATTCCAACAACTTGCAATTATCTATGACATTGCTATTAATGTTTTTTCATACATATCAAAGAATGATGAAATTATGAAGTATTAGCTCTTGAAATTATGAAGTATTAGCTGAATTTGGTTTTTTAATTAGATTACTTACAACACTTTTACTTAACAAAATAAAAATGAAATTCCCACATTTTTACATGCAACCAGTGTGGAACCAGTGCCCACTAGTTCTGTAAGCCACAGTTTTTAAACCGGGTGCCACAGGCATATGCTATGAATGTGTCATTTGGTAGAGCAGATGCCCTATAAAACACATCAAAACAAGAACTGTATAATAATCAAGAAAAGTGTCAGCTAATAATTGCTGTTTGTCTACTTGCGCATAAGTTATGCAAAATCTGCTTGACTGCAAAGACTGCAGTTAAGACAGAAATACCATGAAGGAATTCAAAAAGAGTCTGATACAGGCGTATTTATAAAACACTGCTGTTGATAGGGGTGCAGTGAAAAGACCGTACATTTTATTTCAACTTACCTCTTAAATCTGCATTCTCAATGTATGCTTACATAAAAAACAAATACAGTTGCAAACTTTCTGAATTAAATGATTTGAGGGTAAAATGAACCAACTTCCCACAAACATATTAAGAAATAATGAGAAATTCATCTAAACAGTTTCATTCAGCACATTAAAGATAAATGACCATTAAAGTTACACAATTTTCTGCTCTTCCTTTGCATTCAAAATGTATAAAAGTAGCTGCAGTGCAAAGTCTTTTTGCCCAACAAGAAGCCATGTGATGAAAATTTTTTAGCCCAGCAAGGGTGTCACTTATTTTTTTTTTTTAAATGCCCAACAAGGTTGCCATGGTAAAAAATTGGAGACCCATTCATTGCCTCAAGACATTTATACATAATTTTGAATAATCATTCCATAACTGCTACAAATACTTTGAGTTCAATCAAGGTACTCAAAAAATGTCGCTATTTTTTTTTAAAAAAAAGTCAAACATAATTTTCTCAATAAAAAAAATTTCTATAAATACCTTGTTTCTGCTAGACTATTTCCGTGATATATAGACATTTTGGACACAACGGGAAACGCACCAAATTGGAGACTACCTAGACCGTGAGCATACCTTGGCTGCAAACAATTCAATGAACATTGAAAACAAAATGAAACTTCAAGAAAAATAATATGATACACTTTAGAGCTAATACAATATATATATATGCATAAATATAAAGTTACAAAACTTTTCAGAGTGGCTTCAGAACGAGATTAAATTATTCCTTAATTTTTCCCAGATTTAGTCGGCTATCTTTATCGAATTTTCAATTTTCAGTTTAATATTCTTCCATGTATGAATCCCCTTGCATAATGTGCCAATCCAACAGGTAAAAAAGAAAAATACAAAATCACAAGATATTCAATATATACCAGGGGTGTAGAATATGTCCAAATGCTCAGAGCCTGATTATGACCAATGGGGGACCCGGACATTGATGAATTTTGGGTCCCCCCCCATCTATGAAATTTGCTTTATTTTTCATAAAATTTATATAAAAAATATATTTCAAAACAATATTTGAAATTTGGGGCCCTTTCGAGCCGGGAGCCCTGGGACAATGTCCTGATTTGCCCATGTGATAATAAGGCTCTGCAAATGCTGGAATGAGATTCAGTGGAAATTCTGAAGCACTGAAGAGATTTTTGCCCCCGAGTGTAAAAAAGGTAAAAGGGGGGGGGGGATATTTTTTATTTAGATGCAGCTGTCATCAAAAGACACTAGCTTGTTGAGAAAGGCAATTTTACTCTCATCCCTCATCTGCCCATCACCCATTCTAAAGGAATGAAGCGTAGTGTGATGACAGATGTTCCTCATCAATGTAAATTTACTTTTTTGTTCAATAAATATTAGGATTATTATATATATATATATATAGTACTTCTAACAGTCTAATCTTAGTAACAAATGCTTAAAGCTAAATGAAAATATGCTATGGAGGAAATGTTGGAGGTTGCGAGAATGCGTTCTGGGGAAATATTGGGCCCTGAAATTTTTCTGTACCCCTGGGATATACTGGTTCACAATTTCATAAATAAAAAAACAAACTTTAGTTGAATATTGGTGAAAAAAAACAAGACTGGCTACATGCATGTCAAAAATGATTTCGCTAATTTTTGTGAATTTTCTTACAAAATTCTCTGACTTTCCAAGATTGCTGTTGCATTTATGGGGAATATCATTGGTGTAACAATACGGGCTTTTTCATCACTTCTTGGGGGCTTTTATTCTCCTCCCTCAGAAGGCTTTATTTCTCATTCTTGGAATAGAAAACTAATTTTTCTAGAGTGGGCTTAGCCTACAATCTAAGCTTTCACTCAGTTACACTAATAGTGACCATTCAACTTTTAACACATTTAATTTAAAAACTGCTGATCAAAATATTTCTAATCTAAGTCTGATTTTTTACTGCACATTCTTCTTTGCTACTGCATTATGAATAATTAATCTGTTCAGTGTCAATATTGTAAAGATGAAACGGCAGAGACTCTCCTACTGTGTGCATCTTTATCTCCTGGCATTGGCCTTTGGATACGCAACAATAGGCCTATAAAGAAAATCAATGCCACTGCGCATTTACAATGGAAGCACACATGCAAACAAGTTAAGAACATAAGATACTAAATTCTCTTAATACTGCCTCTAGAAGTTTTGAGGTCCCCCACCTCTCAAGTAAAAGATCTATCAGTGATATAAGAATTATCTTTCCCTGAAAGCATTCTTTCACAAACCTCAATAATACAGAGTATACAGAGTAATTTTAAATATACATGATAAAAACCCTTTTTAGGAGGATTACTATACAAAATGTTTAATTACCTGTAGTTTAGGATCTATGGCAAAAGCAAAGGTAAGACCACGAAAGTTTAGAACAAAAACTTGTTGAGGTGAGTGGTATTCTACATTTAAAAAAGAGAGAGAGAGCGAATTAAAATTATTTAAGTGATAATATTTAAGCAAATAACAAAAACTCTGCTTCAAAACTCAACATTACTATTATAATAATAATTTAAAACACATCATGCATAATTATCTAGTTGAAATGTAACTATATTCAATATTACTAAGTGCTTTGACTTTTGTGGAGATAAATTCACACATAAACTTAACATAGAAAATAAATTCAATGAAAATTCAATAATGTTCCCAAAAGTTGCAATTTTTTCTCAATCTTGATTGTACAAGCAAAGAAAAGCAGCATTTGGAGAGTGAGAAGTAAGGCATTTTTACATTTTGTTGAAACTAGATATTCTATTTAAATATGAATATTTTGTTTAACCCTTTAACACGCAGTGATCCTGCTCTGGGAACACCAAACTCTGATGTTTTGACTGTTGCCAGTCACGAAGAATTGATTTGATTTCTATAAAAATAGTTGTGGGTGGCATAGCTCCAAGAGAATCCTTTACTTTTAGCATGTCATTTCCCATAAAAAATTGTCACGATTCTTTTTAACAGTGCTGACATCTGCTAGGAAATGGAAGAATGCAAGAACAGTTGGATAGATTGCCCAATGCTGAAAAAAGGGCAGCCATTGCCATCGCTTGACTTAACTACCAGCAAGATCGCGGACGATCGAAATGTTCATCGCGTGCCACAGTTCTAGAGACCCTAATCTCAGGTCTAGAGATCACAGAGACACAGATCTAGAGACAGCTGGCTGTGCCGGCACAGCCGCTGCATCAAAAAAGGGTCTCTAGATCTATGGCACGCGATGAACATTTCGATCGTCCGCGATCTTGCTGGTAGTTAAGTCAAGCGATGGCAACGGCTGCCCTTTTTTCATCATTGGGAAAGGGTTGCGCCTCAAAGGGTTAATACAGTGGAGCCTCAGAAGTTGGACACTTTTCTGGGGAATAGAATGTGTCCATAATATAGAAATATACCTCTACAAGTTGGACACCTCTGAAAGTTGGACACCTGTAGTTCCCTGAAAAAGTGTCCAACTTACGGAGGTTTCACTACACATAAAAAAATAATTCCTCCTACAGATTTGCTCTTCTTTTAAAGAAAAATATACAGCAAACTCATAAAAATGCAGGCATAGCAAAAAAAGTTACATGTTGTTCTAAATGTGTTTGCATGGGTATTCATCTACATTTTCTTCTAGATCAGAATTTTTTCCCCCCCCCTTCAAACAAAATTGGCTGAAGCAAAATTTACTTAGATTTTTAACTTTCATTAATGCTTATTATTTATTTGTTTTATGCCATAATATTAACACACATAAAAAATATTACTTTTCATTTAAAATTAAAGACACAATGTACATCTCTTCAAATATGCATGAATATATAAAAGTACTTAATTTTACAAAACTAATTTATACAAAATGTATGGTAAAAATAAAATTATTTAAAAATACAGAAAATAAATGTAAAAAATAAAGGTAGTCTGAAGTTAACTGTATTAAATGCTATGCGTAAAAAAAAAAAGTTTAAAATATTAGTAAAAGCTGAACATTGTGTTAGCATAGTTAAATTAAGAAATGGTTTAGTTTTTAAAGTTCTAAACTTGAAATTTCTGTTAAGAAGCATTAATTACCATTTCTCATAAAAGCTTTGAAACGGCATGCACCCAGACTCCCTATTTTAAGAAAAACATACATTACAAAAAGTCAATCTAGTGTAGGTTTTCATACAGTAAAGATGATTTTGCACCATTTGAAAACCAACAATTGGAAAGAACGGTACTGGTGCACTACAAAGAAAATCCTGCCTTAAAAATAAATTCTACCATTATGTTAGGTGACCATTTAATGGGCCATTCCAGAAAAGTTTGACAACAATAAAATTTTACTAAGCTCATTTCACATGTAACTATCCAAAATATTAATTTACATATTTTCTTCCAGTTTTTTTATATAAATCTCCTTGTAATGACTTAAAAGTAATTATTCTCTGGACTTTAAACCAGCCAGGGAAATGATGATATTTATATAACAAGGTAGGCTGAAAAGTAATGCACACATGCATGTAGAACATGTACAAAAACAAATAGCCAGATTGGGCTAAAAGTACTAAATATGATTCATAAGCTTCATGCAGTTATTTTTCAATTTAAACAGAACAAGTTTTTTCATTCTATCATTAAAAAATCCTTCAGATTTTTCTTGTATCCAGTAGTTGCGGGTGACATAGTTCCACGAGAATCCCTTAAGCTTAAAAGCAAGTCATTTCCCATAAAAAAATTGTCCGATTATTTTTAACAGCACTGACATCTGCTGAAAAATGGAAGAATGCAAGAACAGCTAATAGCTGCCTGTACTTGGTTTGGAGTATGCTTTTAAGCGATTCACCTGTCATTTTTAATAAAACTGCTAGCAAGTTTGCAATGTTTATCATCTGTGATAGGACATCCACTGTGCGTTTCATAAGCAAATGTGGCTTTTCCAGGCTTGTAATCCCAAAATTTTACAATTCATGAATTTAGTTGAAAATTCAATAACAGCATGCTGTTTAGCTTGGGTTAACATAGAGAACAGGTCTCCATACTTCCTCTACTCAACATACACACAATGAATGCAACGCATTCTTGTGCACACTTCTGGGTGTCATTTTGTTCTTGTTCTACATGCATGTGAGCATTACTTTTCAGCCTACCCTCATAATTAATTTCTTTTAACAAAGATTAATTATTTAACAATGACAAAGATTATGTAGATGAGGTCCAAAATATTACTCTAGTTTAACCTATTAATGAATGAAAAGCTTCTTTAATTTTATTATAATTATAAATACTAAATTTCTAATGAAGTTAAGATAATGATGTTGATTCAAACGCACATATTCAATTCAGACATCTTTGTTAATGAAAAACCGAGTGTAGTTTACAACAATCTTTGCAGTATAGAAATTTAACAGTACATGTACGCAGTGATGTGAGGTAGGTAAATACCCACTTGGTAGATAAATATTTTTTAGGTATTTACCCAAGGCCAAGGTAAATACCCAAAAAACTGGGTATTTTCAACTTAGAATGGAATAACTGTTCTTAACAACATTTATGATTAATACCAATTAGATTTCTATTATTGTTCCTTTTTTTTAATACAAAGTTTTTAATTTTAATTTGACTTCATTATGAGTATTTTTGTAGTGTTTTTTTAATTATTATTAAGCGTTTGATTATTTGGCATAAACTACTTTATCAGTCATACCGCATTTTTTTCACTAACTTTAATAATGAAGGATGTTTTATGGTAGTCCTTAAATTGTTTTGTGCAAGTGACAGCTTTGGCAATATTTTTAATGTGTTACATTGATTAATATACCTCATAGCTTATTTTAAGTTTACTATTATATCCCAGAGCTTATTTTATGTTTATTATTTTTTAAACTGTGATAGTTTATTATGTTTTGTTATTGAAGGGGAGAGGAGATTATATGCATCTTATGATTGATTCAATGATCACTAAAATAAAAATGACATGCAAATAGTTACAAAACTAGTAGTTATAAGTAATAGGTTTAAAAACATATTTTTTACGGTAAATTTAAACTTTTATGAATATTTCAGATTGATGAACAAAATATTTCTATTAAAAAAATCATTAATATCAATTTTTTTATAATAAAATTTCCCTTTCAATTAATTTTTCAGAATTACAAATTTGATTTTCGGTCTCCTGAGATTCGATTCGTAATTCAGATTTTACTGTCTGTATATATTTAGTATAGTTAAATTTCTCTCCTTTTTTTCAAATTGTCAGATACACTGCTCCTTGTTATTATTCCTATTTATAATTTTATTCCAACAGTTATATTTAGAGGCTATATTTAATCAAGTATTTTATTCAACATGTATCATATAGCTTCTTTTCACAATTATATTTTTTGAAGTTTTATGAAATTAAAAAGTTGTAACGGGTTCCTAAGTTTCTCGTTTTTCTTTTTTTTTTTTTTTTACTTTATACTTAATATGTGTGTGTGTGTGTGAATATCCTTACCCACCAATACAAGCATTTTTTAAACAATAGTGTTAATTCAAAAATAAATACCCAAGTAAATACCCATTTTGGGTATATACCCAGGTATTTACCCTTGAAAATAAATACTCGGGTATTTTACATCACTGCATGTACGGTTTTAAAAAATCAGTATTAGACCATGTGGCTAAGCTTAGGATGGCTCTTTTGCAAATGAGCACACACAGCTAGGATTATGAGGGAAACTTATTTAATTATGCTTTAAGATGTATTATTTAACTATGCTTTAAGAGGCATTTCAGTATTACTAAGGATAGCCTGGGGAATAACGATCATTACATTTTTTTTACACCCCTCCCCCCAATATAATAAGACAAATTTATTTCTGATAACCAAGATGCTAATACTCAAACAAGGTCAGGCAACAAAAAATAATAAAAATAACTTTGCTGAAAAATTAAAGTTTAGTAAACAACCCAGGGCTTTAATTTTTCCCTTTATTGAAGAATACTCATTTATAGATATATGCACAGATAATGAATATTGGAAAAAGAGCAACCCCCCTCCCTCCCTAACACCCACAACTTTTACAGCATCTTATTTCGAGTGCATAAGGAGATCAGTGCTAAAATTTTGAAAGCAGTTTCTATCAAGCATGCATATATTGATAAGAATAGCACAAGTGATTACTTCCTAAAATAACTGAGAATATAAAAATTAGCAATAACAGTTTAGTATATTGGAAAGAAAAAGTATATAGATTATTTATACTCTCCTGCATTTTATATTTACTATATATTCAAACCAGACCATGTCTTTAAATCATGCAATAATTTCATACTAATATAATGTTTTTTACCTCCAGGATGTGTGGCTCCAAACGAATGGTCAATTTGTTCTAATGTCGGTGGGACTTCTGGAGAGCAAAACACATTGCCACTGAAATTGGGTGAAAATTTAAATAATGTTAATTTGCATACAGATTTTTCTGTAGACAAAGTCACAAAATTATAATTTTTCAGTTACATAAAAGATAAGCAATTCAAAGTTTTTCTCCTCTAAATGATCTCTGAATGAAGTAATTTCTTTTTTTACAATTCCATCAATTAGTACCATAAAAAAAAGGCATTAAAATATCTCATAGCAAAAATATATATAAAACACCATGATTATTTTAAAACCCAAATCCAAGCATTTTTTTAATAAATAGAAAAGGAGGGGTGGAAAAATGAATCAAATATTTGTAACTTAATATAAAAATTAAATAATAAATGTGCATGCATTTATTTTCATACACTGGTGCTACATTTGAGAATATGTATTTGATGAAAAAAAAGTGTTTAATAAAATACATTTAGTACATAGATGAGAATAGGCTAATGTGTTTAAAGAGGATTAAAATCTTGTTAGCATGTTGTTTAGTAAAAGAAAATAATTAGATTCTTATGCCTTGATTATTAAAAAATATTCAAAGTCTCAAAGAATTTCATCATTTTTAGTAAGCAACAAAATTGTATAGTGAAGAAACTGTCACTGTATACTAAAATAAACACAATTATTCAAACTCTTTATAATACTAAAATCTGAGAACTTATATATTCTAACTCAGTGACTTTGATAAAAAATATTTTTTAGTGTGTATTTTGAATTTTATACTGTCACTAACATTGGTAATTAAACCATATTTAATAACTTTAAAATATATATATTAATGACTAAAAAATAGTACACCTTACAAAATCCTTTGAATGGATTGCATTTAAATATTGATTCTGAATATATATAATTAGTATTTTTAAGTACTTTATCAACAAATGGAAACTTCTGCAATCATTTAAAATCTTAAACTATCTTAACCACTTTTAATTAGCACATCAAAATAATAATAAATAATTATTTTATTTATTTACTTTATTTTTATTTTAGCATTTGTTTGAGCATATGTGTGATATAGTACTGCACATTTGTGAAGGATTTGAATTTTATCAGTTTTTACTTTTGCCTCGTTATTACCAGTTTTGGTTACTATCCTGACAAAAATATCTTTCAGCAAGCAAATTAACAAACCTGAAACAAACACACTAAAAAATTTATGAAGTCAAATCACAAGGCTGTAAAAGAAGGAAAAGGGGGGACTAGTAATTTTTCCATTACATACAAGATACATTAATAAAAATATGTTGTGTAAATCATATTATATGTTTTACAGTTTTACGAAAAACATATCTTGAAACCTCAAAATAAATTAACATCTATGTACTTACCAATATTTTAACTTTGTCTTATTCATGCAATACACTTCAATTATCTGCATAAAAATAATAAAACATATATGACTACTTTACATAATAAAAGCATGATTTTGAAATGTTTAAAAAGTTAAATTGCGTATTATGAGCTATTTCATTACAGTCAAAAGAGCAAGTATATAAAATAAAATTTACGATTCATTTAATATTTAATAAATGTCTTTCACATTATTCTTTCAACTGAAAAGAAGTATTATAAATAATAATATACCTTATTCAAGACTAATTATAGAGCTACATGAAAAAAAGAAAGGGCACTTGCTCCTTATTCGGCTGTTGTTCATAGTAGAGCAAAGTTATATAATACCAAAATTATTGGTAAAGTGTAAATGATTGGTATATGCAACTTCGTGGTACAAAAGAATGACATTTGAATTAAGTGCAACTGGGCCTTTTTTTCCCTTGTATCTGTAGATTTTAGATATTTCCAAATTAAGAAAACTTTTGTAAATACAGACTGAAAGTAACAAAAAATTATAGCGAACATATTTTTACATTGCGATGGGCATAATATTCACTAATAAAGGGAGATTATCCCCAGCCACATTTTACTGAGAACATTGTTCTCAGTAAATAATCTAAATAAAAGATTAACTAAATCCTTTTATTTAGATTAACAATTCAACTTCTTATAATTAAAAAAGTGTTTTATTACTTTTATTTTGTATTAAAACATGTGTTCTAACTAAAAATATTTAGTTTTTAAATTTAATTTATACAGTAATTATAGAAGAAAATTCTGTACATTTATGTGATCATATCTTTAATATTATTGCATTTTACTAAACATACATTTTGAATAAATGAAATTACCAACCTTGAGCCTTTGAGAAAGAGGATCAAATATTAGTCTGATGCCATCTTGTGATAGGTTTATGATCAAATCCATTACTAATGGATTCTGAAAATACATAGATTGTAAATGTAATTTCAAAAGTTCAATAGAAAAACATTTTAAACATATCGGTAAACTGTATACTTATAAGCATTCTATAATTCAGCAATTTTTAATAAAATAATTTGCAGAAAAGAAAATACGTATTATGAGAGAGAGAAATCTCACACTGTATCAATTTCAAAATATTTACTTAAAATACCATTACATGCTTTACATACAAATTTAGAATTATTTTTTTAATAAAATACTACATCTTTATTTTACAAAAATGCCATTCAAAATATGAAGTGCATGATTAACTATATTTCCAACTGAGAAACAGGAATACATATTAAAAACATTCAAAAGAGCTGGTGTTAAGATCAACACAAAAATAAATTTAACTACTATCTTACAAAACAGACCAGGCAGAAGCATATGATTAAAAAAGCATCAGTGATAGTACAAATAAGAAAATATAACTAAATAGTTAAAATATAATACCTTAAGATTAAACTATTATATTAAGAAAATAGAAATAATAGTAAAAAATAGGTATAGTGATAAGTTATTTACCAATTCACTGTATAGAACTTGAACATTTTTTACAGACTGAAACTGTTGTTGCAATATATGCACAACTTGGCTGAAAGCCATTCCTGTAAAACAAAATAAAATATATTGGTTTAAAAAAAGTTGTGAAAAACCATAAAGGAAAGTAAAATAAATTGAAAAAATACTAATACAGTTTTTCATTCAGAAACTAATAAAAATAGAAAATGGTTTTTGAAAGCTTCTTTGATTCTAGAGTAAAACAGAAACAAACATTGCTTTATAAATTTACAAAATTAAATTAGAAATTCTCTTATGCACAAAAATGCAGTGTATAGTTAAAATTACATTTTGTATACAAGCTATTTTGCCAAAAATTAAGGGTACCAACAGCAGCTAATAAACTTTAAAAACAGTTTTTCAAAAAGGATAAGCATGACAACCTTTTATGAAACTTTTTTTTTTTTCATTTTCCAAAGATTAAATTTAATATCCTGATCCAATCATACATAATAGCAATAAAACACACGATTCAATAAAATACACAATTTCCTTTAAACAATTTCTAGTAAATGATGCTTCGAGAAGTGTAATATCCCCTTCAAGAACATAGCCAAGGTGGAGGATCATGGAGATTTGATCACCCTCCCCCCCACAAAAAAAAAAAAAAAACTGGCAACGGCCTTGCTTACAATATTACCTTTAACTCAGACATTAAGGGTGTAGTTCGAAGAAACGAAATCTCCCTCACGGTCTAGGTACACAAATTAAAATAAACTAATTGAGCCAGAGGCTCGAAAAAAATCAGGATTATTCATTCTGGAGTCTACTACCCATCGTAATAAATGAAACAAAGGTACCTTTTATAGAACTTTCGCAAAATATTCTTCAGCATGGAATTGTATAGAATAAATTATCGAAGAGTCACACTCCTGCTAAATTTTCGATTTTTGTGAATTTTTTCTGAAAGTTTCGCAACTGATACAAATTTATCGTTTATTACAATGTATAGTACAGCTTGTAAGAGACATTCTAAAAATTTTGAAGTGCATGACTTAATTAGTTTATTTGTACTTGTGTACCAAAACCACATGATTTTTTTGAACAGCACCGTTAATTCTATATCATGGCAAATAAAGTAAATAAAAAAACTTTGTAAAAAACACACATAAGATTAGTTAAAATTTTTTATTTGGGAATACCTTATTCTCCCGTACACGATATATATTTCGGTTACACACATAACCATCTTCAGTCGTTTCTGAAGAAGTTTCTAGAAACGACTGAAGATGGTTATGTGTGTAACCGAAATATATATCGTGTACGGGGGAATAAGGTATTCCCAAATAAAAAATTTTAACTAATTAATCCGCCGTATTAAGTAATGTTTTATGTGTCTTTATCACACATAAGATGTTATAGGTAAGAAGATACATACGTTTTGGGCCAAAAATTTTCAGTTCCCTGTGTTCATTGCGATGAAGGGCTTGGACTGATGAAGGCCAAAACAATTTTTGGCCGAAACGTACGTATCTTCTTACCTATAACATCGTATGTGTGTTTTTTACAAAGTTTTTTATTTACTTTATAGTTTAACACCAGTATTTTGAGTGTTTTTTCCATCATGGCAAATATTTGCACTGACATAAACAGATTTAGGAGACTTAGAGTCTCTGGCAGTAATTTTGACTTTAAAAAAAAAAGTAATTAAATATATTAAAAAAAAGAGAAAAAATTATGATAAACAATTGAAAATTTTTAGTCAGTAATATCACAACTAACAATATTGATAATGATAATTACTGACAAAAATTTGAAATAATTAAAAAACTGAAAAAATTCAGTTCCCATTCTTCTGCCACTCTATATGCAGAATCCTGCTGAAGAAGGCTCAAAATTTTTGGGCCAGAATAGGCATAAGTCTGATAAGTACCTACCATTTGTATTAATTTTACAAAGTTTTAATTATTTCACATTTTAAACGCCAGTTTCTTTTTGATTGTTTTTTATGTTCAATCATTGTGATTAAATATTAATAATTAGTTTCTAATTTGTAAATCGTAATTATTTTTTTTTTTTGCAACACTGCCAGCAGTTGACTATACAGGATTATTTCACAAAAAATTACACACATGTAATAGACAAAGCAAAATATCATTACAAAAGAAAAAAGTATTTAAATTCATATTTTCTGAATTTTTATACATTTTAGCATCACCTCTAACAAGGTTTTTTTTTTTTTTTTTTTTTTAATGTCCAGGCAAAGAAAGAAAACAAATAAGGACAATTCCACGTCATAAAAACTAAAATTTCTAAGCATTAAAATACTTAAAACAAATCAAAAAAAATTTTTTAATACTTAACTATGTTTGTAGACTAACGAAATATAAAAATAATTTCTGCAAAAATTTGTAACTTAAAAGAAAAATATTAATAAATCAAGGTGTCGGATGTAAGAGGCTAAAACTGAAAAATGAGACTTGCAAAACTAAATCTAAAATTCAGGTCAATGGTTTGATCTGCAAAATTCTAACTACTTTTATGCTAAAATACATTAACAAAAGATACATAACTTATTATTTGTTTTTGTTTATTTAAATTGAATTAAGGTGCAATGATTTTGAAATTGGTGTTGGACGTAAAAGCTTGGTGTCGGATGTAAAATGTACAAAAAATTAATTGTTTAAAATTAAGATTTGCACATTTTTAATAGTAAATGAAGTCCTGATTTGCAGGGAAAATATTTTATAAAATAACCCAACCAATTTTATACAGGTACAACTTTAAAGCAATGTAGTGTCGGACGTAAATTAATCGAAGTGCCTGAGATAAAAAAGCTCCCCAGGACAAAAATGTTTGTAGAGTTATTAACAAAATCATAAAAGTTCGATTTTGTTAAACTATGCTCTTCTAAAGTGCTATGGCAACCATTTGAATTCATTTAAACATGAAATATATTGTAATTATATATCAAAATACCAATTTCAAAATGATATTTAAAAAAATGAGTCAGCAGCATCACTATGTCTTTATTTAAAGGCCTATAATTCCTCCAGACTTAAATTTTAGTGACAATTTTTATTATTTTTTTATACTTTAATTCATAACCTTTAAAATGGTACCTCATTTATGAAAAAAAAAATTGATTCCTTTTTCTCAACTCAAGTTCTACTTTATCTTCAAAATTTTCTAATCAATATTTATTTTGGAAGAGTCTGACCACAGAAAATTGTATATAAAGTCTCCAAGATCTGTGGTGTTTTTTCTCAATAAATAAAAGTAATATATGTACCAGTTTATTAATTAAAAAGTACACTACACGTTATTAAAATAATGACAATAACCGTCAAGTATTGTACTTTCAAAAGTAATTCAAATTAGTTTCTGACTGTAACTAATATCTACTGATACAACAATAAAGTAAGCATGAACAATATTGTGCTTGAGCATTTAAAAACAGTTTAATTAGCTAAAATATTCTAATTAAACTATGATATACAAACATAACAATTAATCCAGTAAAATATAGATACATATTGCTCAGGACTGTCTACCTACCCAAAAAAACCTACTCAGGTTTTAAAAATAAAATCCATCTAAAGAAGCCCAAAAAAACCCAGCTATAAGTGAGCTTTTTTTTGGGGGGGGGAGGGGGGATTTGATCTGTATTCAAGAAGAGGTGGCAGGTTAACTCACTTTTTACATTAACGGTTATTTTTCAAAAAACTGTTTTCTTTTCTTAAATATGTTTTTTGGACATTTGTTCAGATGTGCTCTTATTCTTTTAATTTTGGCACTGATCTCATCTCCAAAATGAGTCTCTGTCTGTCCAAAATGATCTCGCTCTGTTTGAATCATGCCCTGTTTCTGGCGCATCCATCCACTCAGGAGCTTCTTTTTCTTCCCTTCCAGGAGGCATTATTTAATTGTATGTAACTGGTTGAAACATTCTAGCTATTACTTAATGTCTCCCACTGATTGTGTAGATCATCAGTGGGAGACATTACACCCTAAATATCACCTATCTGACCAGGCCCTGATTATCGCACGGGCACTCGGGGCACGTGCCCTGGGCACACATGCAGGAACAGCCCAGAATACTGGGTTTAGTGTAATTTACGGGGCCCAAAAGTTAAGCCAGCTATATATTGGGGCACAAAATTTGGAAAGTGCCCTGGGCACAAAAGTGTTATAGTCAGGCCCTGTATCTGACTAAAGCTCCTGAACACAGATAAGGATTGCACCTGCTTGACTGGTCAAGCCAGTTAGAAAGTGACCCTCCTTTGTGATCTCCCCCACAAAATTCTTGGTATAGTGTTTGTCCAGTTTTCTAAGAAACTTAATCCCTCTCCTCCCTTTTTGGGTGGCTGACATAAAGGAATTTTTTTAATTATTTTGGGTTACTCTATTACTAGCAACAAGTAAAATGTGAAATAAGTCTTATTTGAGAACGATCAAATCCTGGAATATTGTTGAATACATCTACATCATCATCCTTCATGTTGGTCAAGTACTCAAGCCGCTTTCATGAATATCAAACCAGGTTCAGAAAACTTAAGTCCTCACTTTTTGGAGTCGTCCATTTCTCATAGCTGAAGCAATTCTGGGCATATAACTAGCCACTTTTTGTAAACAGTAATTTTTGTCTTAGAATATGAATATAGCAAAATTTTGAAGACAAAACTACTGTTTGCAAAAATTCATTTGCTTTATCAAAAAAAAATACATAAAAAGAACTGAAGTAACAGTAATTTTTGTCTTAGAATATAGCGAAATTTTGAAGACAAAAACTACTGTTTACAATAAATTTATTTGCTTTGTTGAAAAAAATACATAAAAAAGGACTGTTTACAGCAAGTGATTAATTATATGAGCAGAATTGTTTCAGCTATGATTTCTGGAGAACAAACGTTCAAAGGGTTTTGAAGAAAATACGTTCAGAAAAAAATTAAGAAATAAAAATTTTGCTGAAAAATTCGGTGTTGTGCCGAAAGTTGTAGTTTATGCCAAGAATTGTAAATTATGCAAAATTCTGCATTTTTGCATATTTTATTGGGCCCTAAGTATGAGTAATTTAATTTTTTCTGTTTTTTTTTTTTTCAGTTATTGCCATTGTCCTAGCAAAAACACTTTTCTGCCAGCAAATTGCCTAGTTTTGAAAGAATTCTGTACTGTGTAGCTGCGCAGCTAATTCACAGATGGCATATCAATAGAGATCATCAGCCCATGCGAGGCCATACCTAGGGGAACTGGACCTCCTTTGAAACTTCACTCTTTGTTACAATATAATTGAGAAGTTTTTGTGAAAAATTCTGCCTTTTCCACCTTTGGATCCTCTATAAAATTCTTTTTTTTTTTTGGTACAGCCCTGACACACCTATGCACACACCTAACTCAAACAAAGCTGGAACATGAAAAACTGAAAATTATTCATAAAGTATTTTCATCAAAACGACTCATTTCAAAAATGTTTTTTGGTTTGTAAAAGTCAATTTCCACTTCCAATAATCTTCCAGGTTACAGTTTGTGATTCTTTGGTACTTGTGAATTACAGTGGACACCAACAATTCAACAGTCAAGCAACTGAGATGCATTGCCAAGATGTTGGTGCTGAAACATTTGCGGTCCAAAAGCATAATCATAATGTTGTCAAGCAGCCTCAATGGCTGTTACAATCCACTAATATTGATTTTCCTAGGTTTTAAACTAAAATTTGCAATATTCCTTGACTATTCCATGTATTTCCCCTGACGGGTAGCCCTGAGTTTTGTATTATGACAAAGCTACATAAGAGTTATCAGCAAAGGATGGGGGATTGGCTTGGTTGGAGGACTTTATAAAGGGATACTAATGCAGATTCACATTACATCTAGAGAAAACCAGCCATAACTCCATAGGGAAGAGGAGGGAGGATTGGGACATTTTTTCATAGATATTTTTTTATTCATTCTCCCTTATGTATTTGTAGATGCAAATGATTAGATAATAAACTTACATGTTTTAGCTTATTTTTAAAAAATACACAGCATTTAAATGTTGAACAATTTTATTGCTTTTAACTAATTACAAATTACAAGAATTATGTCCCATTCCTCCCTCATGGGTGGGAGGAGTGGGACATGAGTATAGCAGGAGTGGGACACATTTGAAATTTTTTTTTAAATCAGCGAATATCATAAGAAAGGTCAACACTAAACAAAAAGCAAGACTGTTCTACTGGTCCCACCAACTAATTGTGGAGGCAGCAATTTCATGATAATTTTTTCTATCGTACTATGATCATCCTGTGGAGGATAATTAAAATTCCTTTTTATGTCTATCCTCAAAAATTTAACATTGTAGGTTTCAGTGTCATTGTCAATACTCTCCATCCTAGCAACAAACGATCGTTTGGTGAGGAATTTGACAAGCACAAAATCATTTTCCCCTATAGTATTTGGTTTGTCTTCCATCCAGTCAATCGCTTGTACTATTTCCATCATCATGCACATGATAATCAAATATTTCATCACTGAAAGTGTCATGTAATGAAATTAATGACTCATTGCTATCACTGGATTCATCTTTGAACTGAATTTCTGTTTTAGTATTTTAAGATTTAAACGTACAGGTTTTAGTTTGCGCTTTTTATTTTCTAGTTTGGCAGATTCTGCTTCTTCAATTTCCTTTTTCTCAGGTGTATCTGTTAATATGTTTGTCCTTTTTTCTTTCCTTTATTTTTCGTGATTGAATGTCATATATATTAAAATTACATTGCTATTAAACAATTGTATGCTGTGTTTCTGACTTTAAAAATATAGTGCATGAAGCAGAGATTACTTTAATTTCAACATTGTGGCCTTTGTATTCAGCATTACATTTATACAACGCATCATGGACTAATAAATTTTTTTTAAATTTCATTTGAGAATATAGTTTTCACCAAAGTCAATGACTATTACAACAAAATCTAACAAAATGTCTGTTATGTTTAATAATAGAAGGGAGGACTGGGACATGTCCCAGTTTTCCCTCCTTCAGAGTGTCCCACTCCTCCCTCTACATATTGCTTTTAAAAAATAACTTATCACATAAATCATTTTGGTTTTAGACTGAACTAAACTGCAGATAAACATACATTATATATTTAAGAATTCTATGACATCCTATTCTGTTTGTTCTACAGAATGCTTGAGTGGAGAAATAAAACTAAAAAAAGTTTTCAAACTAACTCTGGAGATGGGAAATTTAACTTTTTCCTAGTACGAGCTGAAAGTTGAAGCTGCATAAACTAAAAATAGGAAACAACAACAAGCTATATGTATGTCATCTGTTAGTGAAACTGGAAATGAAATTAAGTTTTTTATTTTGTCGCAATTTTAGATGTTCCACTCCTCCCACTGTCCCATTCCTCCCTCCTCTCCCCTACTATTAGATCAGGTCCGCACCGGCTGGTCGGTGATTGATGAGGGTCCCTGAGATAAGGGGGCACCAAAGAGACCCTCAATAATGGATATATTACTTTATAATCAGAGTAATTTGATATATATAAGAGTAACATGGGTACTTGCGTATTATACCAGTAGTCCACCCAGACGAGCGATTTTTTTCCAAGATAAATGCCAGACGCATGAAATTATTAATGAGTTGGAATATGATTGGCAATAGTTTGCCAGCACATTTGATGAAAAAATAGTTTGGCGGAAATGACAGCCGGGATAATACGTAAGTACCGTAATATCTATTAAAGTAATTTGATTATTTATTTCTCAGTAATTTTACACCTTTACACTATGACGTAGCAGAAGACCTCCACAGAACCCACGGCGCGAGAGCCTGCCCAAAGAATCAAGAGCCCTGAGCCCCAACAGCTTTAAAATAGTTAAATGCAGTTTTTAGGCACATAAGCCTAAGTTTCAAATATTGCATATCATAGTATTCTACTCCCTCTAAATTCCCCAGTAAGGGGTCCCTTTTAAATCTCTAGCCGAGAGCCCCCAAAGGAGCTAGTTTGGGCCTGCGTTAGATCAACAGCTGAGCGATAGGCCAGAAATGCTGTTTACCATTTTGAGCTGGTAACCATGAATCAGCATTGATCATATAACCAGAAATTACCTATAAACTAGAAATAAACAAAAAGACAGCAAATTTAAACTGTATTTCTTTAATACTTTTTCACCTTTCTTTAGTTTCACAGAGAGTTTTCTCTCCCCCTTGTGTTAGCTGTCTATACTAAATTCAAATGCTGTATTACTAAAACAATTGAAACTGTGGCAACAAGCAGTTTAAATGTCTTAATATAGCATATATTTATGCTTAACAAAAACATTTGAAGAAGCTTACATAGTAACATGCAACTTTGAATGAATTTTTAAACGAAAAAAAATAATATGATCATTTTTTGATTATATGTTTTTTTAAAAAAGGCCTTTTTGCAATATATTTATTTACATATTTTAGTAAAACAGATGTCTCTTTTAGAACTGCAGCTTTCTCAAAAAAACATTACTACAATACCGTTTGAAAAATAATCTCATAATGCAAGTTTACAGATTGAGATTTTTTTTTTTTTTTTTTTTTTTTTTTTTTTTTGAGGTTTGCATATTTATAAATAAGTCTTCGTGTTTTTAAATTTAAAATGCGTAGTATTTCCAACAATAAAGAAATTATGTACTTCAGAAGCAGATGATTAATAATTATCCTATTTTAAATCATCATAAGTAACAAGCATTTATTTGCATAAAACATTTTTACTGTTTCCGTCCTTGAAATTATTTCTAAAAGAAAATAAGATTTTAAAAAATGATTTAACAAGAATTCACTGGATTTAAGTAATTTCTATTTTAAAGGTAGCATAATTCTAGGTTGCATAACACAGGATGTGTAACAAAGGGTTTTCAGTAAACAAAGGCTTAGATGGTTATTTTTCATTGGGTAATAGTTTATTAAAAATTCAGGGGTTGAACACTTTACTGAAAACATATGAACATCTATAATAAATTTTTTTCATCTGCTTACTCTTGCAATTACCAGTATTTTAGAAACAATAAAATTATTAAAATCTTTAAGCAACGGAATAAAAAATGTTAAGAGGATAAATCGAATATTTCAGGAAGAGTTTTAAATAATATAGTACAAATAAAGCTAATTTTCAACTTTTTATTTAAACGTTAGAACTAATATTTTGATTGAATGCCCACTTATGTGTATGATAAAATATAGTTTTTCAATCTTTTCCAGTAGATGTTCGGAAATTTAGCACGCACATAATACTGAATTAATATTTAGGCCTTGGCAATGATTTCCTGAGATAAGAAAGGCTTCGAAAACAAAGAACTGACACAAAAAGCTTCACCTGTATTAAGAAACACAGCTGATACCATAGTGCAGGTGAGAATGTCAGCTGTGCGCAACTAAGGTTTTTTTTTCAAAACAAAAGTCTTACCCAAAACTAACTCCCATTGTTCGTTTCCAAGGGAACGTTCGGGTACAACTTCAAGTTCCAGCATTGTTGTCTAACTTGAAACGTTCTTATATCCAGTTATCATCTGATCATTGTCCACACAACGGCTGTTTTGTCTTCACAAAAATCACAATAAATGATCCAAAGAACGGACTAGCACAGCTCTAACATCGCCATCTTAAATGATTTCATTTCGACGGCCAATGATGATTAAGACAAAGCGGCGCGTGCGCAGTTGCAGCTTTGTATCAAAACAGATTGCAGCACGCGGTAATGTTAGTAAACATAAGATTTTATATATCAGATAAATTTAAATAATTAAAACTTGTTCACCATTGGTAAACAAGCACATTCAGACAAACTTTAATATCTTATTTTTCGAGTCGCAAAACAATAAATGAAATTATCTAGGGAATGGGTATCTAATTTATACGAGAACATCTCTTATCTCTCAATAAACTGATAAACACTAAGAAGGGGGAAATAAACTTTACTTTAAACAATTACTAAAAATAAAATTGAATTATCTAAATTGCTAATGGGTTATTCTCATAAAAGAAATCTTTTAAAAAATCATTACCTCCATAAGCACTTTTTGTTTCGAACTTTAGGGGTGAAAGTATTTAAAATATTCCGAAAACCATGGCGTTACGGGAAATCTGAACTTAAACATTTATTCAGTTGAATAAATAATATTGTACATCGTCATGCATACGCCATAGACTCGTTACATAACATACCCTCATACCCACACAAAACAAAAAATAAAATAAAATATAAAAATATAAAAAGCGAAATTCCAGCTTTGGAATATTATTTTGTCTTATTCTGCAACAAGAATAGAGGGAAATATCGAACAACACCCGATGCAGTATTTCATAAGTATGTATCGCGATTCTTCCTGTATTCGGATAAACCAAGCTATATTTGCATAAATAATCGCGAACGGCCGTAACTATTTCACGACTGAGATGAGACAGTGTATGAGGACCCCGAACTTATGTTGTGTATTAAGATAAAGCTACTGGAGGGCATCTACCTAAGGAGGAATGCCTTGTGCGGAGACCTTTTTTAAGGTTTTTAACGCATTACATCTGTAGAAAACCACCCAAAACTCCAGACCGTTAGATCAATGGCCGCGCTATAGGCCCGAACCCGGGGCCTTCACTCTTCAGCCATCTATTATATTCAGTGTTTTTATGCACTCGGCCATTGTTGGCCCAAACTTAAAGGAGCAGTCCGTAGTGGTGAATACAGATTTTTTTTTTCCATTGGAAGGCCTTTTTTTTCTACGAAAAAATAAAATGCTTATGTGACTTTGTTGAAATTTACAAAAAAGCAAAATGTTTCCTTATATAGTATTCTTTTATTTATTTGTTTATTTATTTTTATTTTTTGTGGGAAGGGGGAGAGGTGGAAGACCCCAAGTCCTTGTATATGCCACTGGCCCTGAATGATGATAATCAGGCGCGGATCCAAGGGGAGGGCGCTGGGGTCGATCGCCCCTCCTGGACGAAGTCCAAAACTTTGTTATAATCTGTTAAAATGTATTATGAAAGTATAATGAAAATTAAGTAGCCTTTTTCTAAGAGGTGTATGGCGAGTACTACTCCCTGTCCTTTTAATCAATAATATTATTAATTACATTAATTGGCATAATTAATTATACTAACTAATTATAAAATGATTTTGCGCATTGTACCCCTTTGTTTCAGGTACAACTCCTTGAGTAATTTCTGGATCCGCACCTGACGATAATGCCATTTTTGTGAATCAAGAATGAAAGTAAAGTGTACCGAATAATTTGTTGGTAGGCATTTCTGTCATAGACAGGGCTTAATTTGCACAGGAGCTCAGCTCCTGTACGTCTTTTTTCAGCAGAAATTTTCACATATTAGGAAAATCCCAGCGGAGCTCTTGAATATTGCGCTCCGGCATAGGCTCACCCACGGGGGGGGGGCTATGGGGGCTCAAGCCCCCCTAAAGGTGAACAGTTAGAAGTGAAAAACTTTAAAAAATGAAAATTGTCACTAATTAATTAATACTATTATTATTATTTATTGTCTTCGAATTATTTCTAAAGTATTTTTTGCCTAAAAAGATGTTAGTTTTTAAATAAATACTTACAGAGTGTTTATAAAACACTGTTAAATTCGGTTACAATATCACTGAAAAGATCAGATAATTATTTATGACTCTATAATGGGTTTTTGTTTGTAGGCTTGTGTTGTATGGGCAAATCAAGTGGTACAGAATATTTTGGCGTTATAAGAGGGTTGTAACTATTATAGATCTCACTATAACCGAGTTCAGCAGTATTTTCAGCTCAGCCCCCCCTAAACTAAAGTCCTGGGTGCGCCAATGCGACTCCGGAGCCCACAAGTGCATTAACCCATGACATTACACTCGAAAATTTCCCCCTTTTTCACACACAAACCACTTTAACGGAGAGACCATCAGGTTGGTTTCCCTTCAAACCGATCTGAGAGTATCAAAGTATTCAAACTAGAAAAAAATTTCGGAGGGGGAATACGTAGCACTAAAATTAAAGTTCGGGAAGGTATAAGTAGAGCTAATGTTTTTTCAACTTTAATTGATCTCCAGAATCAACGCAAATAAAAAACTGCTAATGCATTGACAAACATTTCGGGAGGGGATCAACCCCCCCCCTCCCCTTGGCTACGGCCTTGATATGTTATGCACTTTTTATATTTGAGCACAATGAAAGCATTTAAGCATTTTTTTTTTTTAAGTCTTCGAAGTATATACTTAGGTCAACAAAAGCTTTTTTTTAAATTAAACGAAAAATTTAGTTTCAACAATGGTTTTAAGCTTTTACTTTAACCCTTTGAGACGCAACACTTTCCCAATGCTGAAAAAAGGGCAGCCGTTGCCATCGCTCGACTTAACTACCAGCAAGAGGGCGGACGATCGAAACCTTCATCGCGTGCCACAGATCTAGAGACACTTTTTTGAGGACAGCTGGCTGAGCCAGAACAGCCAGCTGTGCCGGTTTCGGTTATGTGTTGGAAGACCTCAAGTCCAAATGAACACATAACCAGCTTCGGTTATGTGTTCATTTTAGAGCTGGCTGTGCCGGCACAGCCAGCTGTCGTCAAAAAAGGTCTCTAGATCTGTGGCACGCGATGAACGTTTCGATCGTCCGCCACCTTGCTGGTAGTTAAGCCGAGCGATGGCAACGACTGCCTTTTTTCAGCATTGGGCAATCTATCCAGCTGTTCTCGCATTCTTCCATTTTCCAGCAGATGCCAGTGCTGTTAAAAATAATCGTGACAATTTTTTTTTACGGGAAATGACGTGCTAAAAAGTAAAGGATTCTCATGGAGCTATGTCACCCGCAACTATTTTTATATAAATCCAATCTATTCTTCGTGACTGGCAATAGTCAAAACGTCAGAGTTTGGTGTTCCCAGAGCGGGAACACTGCGCGTTAAAGGGTTAAGCGCATAAAACATTTGAATTTTAGTACATTCTATTGGGGGGAAATGCAAACTTAACTATATGCACAATATTTATATTTATAACAAACTTTTTCTTCAACAGAAAAAAAAAAGAAAGAAATGTTCTCTGCCCCCATCCCCTCCTCTCTCTGTCACACACACAAACACACACATTTTTCTTGCTCTGTGGCTTGTGATATAGTTTTGATTACGAAGGTAAACCATCAACATTGAATTATTTTTACTTCCCAATTGCAATAACGCTACAATAGCGAGTTTTCTTCCTTTTTAAAGCTTTCCAACTCTGTAACTTTCACCTTTATCACGGATCTGCCCAAAAGCACAAAATAACTCTCCTAACTTACACTCTTAAGGACAGTGGGTTAATATCCCCTCCCCCCCCCCCCAGCTAGATATACTATGGATTAGGAAAGTTAAAAAAAATTTTTGTTGCAAGTTTTCACATGAACTGAAATTTTAAAAAGTAGCAGTGTATATCTATAGTTGACTCTTTGTTCAACGACGATATTTCAAAGTCCCGGCCCCACCGACGTAAAAAATTTCTATTCAAGGTCGACGTTGTTTCTGTTTAAATACGATTTCTTTTACATGATAATTTTTTTTTTTCAACTTGTCTGCAGCAGGAGTTTTAAGTTTGGTTTCAATAACAGACCAAGATTTTCCAGGCTCTTTCGGTTATGTGTTCATTTTAGAGAATTCATGGCTCTGGGCAGTGCCGGTCCTAGCTATTATTCTAAGTGGTGCAAAATACAAAAATGCGCCTAGAAAAGTTTTCAAAGGGGTTAAAACGAAAATTTCAACAATATATGGACATTCAAATATATATACTTGCACATAGTATAAAGTAAGGTATTTTGGCGCCCCCATAGAGACGGCGCCCGGTGGGGTCGCACCGTTCGCTCCACCCTAGGACCGGCTCTGGCTGTGTGTAGTATACCAAAAATATTTACACCATTACTTATTGAATCCATCTGGGCCAAACATAATTTCTCTATTTAGAGCTTTCATTACTAAACAGAAGGAGGGGCAAATTTTATTGACTCGCTATCGTCACAATAAAGACTGGGGCACAGTTCCCCAGTTTTATATGTACAGTGGAACCTGTCTAATGGGACTGCCCTTGGGAAGAACAAAACTGGTCACCTTATAAAGGTGGTAAAGTGTGATGGTTATAAAGCGAAATTGCATAAAAGTGGTCACTATAGTCAGGCGATCGCTTTACCAAGGTAGTCATTTAGCAGGTTCCACTGTATTTGAATGTACGACAGGACACTGATAAGGGAAAAAAAACCTTCTGTTGCTCTCTACATTATGTAGGGGACGAGGTTTACGATTTAAGGCCCCTTCAGTGATCCAGAGACATGTTTCGGCTACAATGTGTTTGAACGGGGAAATTTGACATGGTTAGGAAGCTGCGACTGGCAGCGACACTTGGGGTGTCCTCTACCGAACAATAGATGGGGGATGTGCGAAATCGCAATATTATTCACGGTCCCCAATTATCTTTTGTTGGTTTAATACCGGAGTATCACCACCTTTTTAAAGGAAATGGTTACACTATTGAAGAATTGGTTCCGCTATTGGCACCCTACTGCTAGCGACCCGCGACATGTCTCTGGATCACTGAAGGGGCTTTAAATCGTAAACCTCGTCCCCTACATAATGTAGAGTCGTAAAATTCGCGATGATAATGCCCTCTTATCACTTGCAGTCACGTTAGATGCAACGGCAGTCAGCATCGGCCTTAAATGATGCTGAAGTATAGACTAATTCTAAGATATCAGACAAAGCGAGTGCCTGGCAGTGTATAGGTGGTCTGGTTTTAAAAAGAAAGCTGATGTTGTAAATAGTTGGTAATAGTTGTAAATAGCAATTGAAGTTGGATTACTACAGTCCTCACAGAAAAGGATGGAAATTACTTAATCTGGAAAACCTATTGCAATCCTAAATGTGACAATGTATTCTGTGAACACTGTATATTGCTCGGTGGTTGTGAAATGGGTTCAATAATGTATTCAGCCAGTAGCGGATCCAGGGGAGGGGCTAGGGGACTTCAGCCCCCCCCCCTCAAAAGAGATTCCTAGAGGGTAACATTCTGCTTTATTATACAATTTAAATAGCTAAAATGATCATATTTTACAGCATAGCCCCTCCCAAAAGCATGCACATTGGTGTAGACTAAAATTTTGATTGGGCGAAATAAGCTTTTTTAAAAATTTAGCCCCTCCCAAAAAAATTTCTGGATCCGCCACTGCATTCAGCAATCATACTCTGTACAAACTAAAATGTTGATGGGGAGGGCCCGCGAACAACATGAATAAAGCACGTAGCTGATAAGCCACGGCTTGCCGTTACTACCGGGGGTAAGGCGGCATTCTTCTTATGAATTTTACGACTTTTTAATGACCAGTCGGAATCTACCAACAAAAGATTAATATGTTAAACAGCAAACCCCGTCCCCCCACACAATGGAGAACCACATTTTTTTCCCGTATCAGTCCCGTCGTTCATTGAAACGCATAGAAAATGTGGCGTATCAGCATCGGCCTTAACTTGATCGGTATAGGGGGCCCGACAGCTTTGCCCCCACTCCCCCCCCCCGGACCTCATTTTCCTCTCGACGGGCCTGGCATTAGACAACATACTTATTTAGCTGTGATATACAATGTCTAGTTATTCATTGGGAGAAACAGTATTGGGAAATCAATGTATCATCCACATGAAAAACGGAGCCCCCCCCCCCCAGATGGTTTTTCTGGATCCGCCCCTGCATAGATTTAAAATTAAAATTGTACACGTGGGAGGGGGGGAATATTGATCCATTTTTGATAAAATGCTTACGGCACAGCTGGAATTTTTGCCACAATGGTGAGATGAAATTTTTCGCGGTGCTAAATATGCCAATCTGGCAGGGATTGTGTGAAAATATGTGGAGAACTGTTTTTATATCAACCATAGTGGGAAATTAATCTAGATTTAGCGCATGCGTAAATCGCCAAAGAATCACCAGAGAATGAAAAGTAGCTATTGGTGGCAAATATCCAAGCTGCATCCAACCATACTTATCGTTCCTCCCTTGAATATTTCTTAAATTCGCCACTGCTTTGTATGCGTACAGGCAGACGAAAAACAAATTATTTTTCGTTTTTAAATTGCGTGTTGGGAAGACACAGCGAACAAATCTCTCCCAACGTTAATTATCTGTTACGATGGCAACAAGATGCAAAACAACCAAAAATGTAGATCCTCTGATATGTTCGTCATTAGTTCAGTTCGGAATCTTTAGTCGTCTTTATGATGTAACCGTACGTCTTATTCCTTCGATGCGAAATCTGCAATTATGTTGTTTTTTTTTTTTTTCCAAATTTGTTTTGATTCTGGAATTTCAGAGCAACTATTCAAGATATTAAGCAGAAAACAGATTTTTTTTAAAAGAATCCTGGATTTGAAACCATCTGTGCTGTGTGTATCGAATAGAGGTAACATTTAAATTTTCTGTGCAGCATGCAAACCAGTGAAGAGCACAATCGTGGCATTGGGAAGGACAAAGGGGGCACGATACCCCCTCATATTTGTTTAGAAAACCATTTATTTCAGGACCCGCACTAACAATTTTGCGGGTAAAAATGTAAAAAAACGCTCTCTATTGCTAATAAAAAAGTTATTTCACCAATTCGACCTCAAAGACCGCTAAAACAATACGAACTTTGAGTTTTCAGTGAAAGAAAAAAAAATGGCATTTTCAATGAATAAATTTCGATTAAATGGGTATTTAGCATATAAATATTTTTCTCGACAAATATCCAGGCTGTCCGCCCGTACAGTGTGCTGTAGTCGAAGGGAAATGCCCTCCCCCTACTTTTTGTTTGAGCTTATATATCCCACCCATTTCTTATTAACAGGAGTGACGTTCAATGCTCTTTTTAGTGTATTTAAATTTTCATGCAGTGGCGACTCGTGGGTTATTTAAATGGAGGTTCCCAAAATAATTTCGAAAATAAAGTATGCATATACGACGACCTTTACACGTCGAAATATGTTTACGTTTCCAGCAGTAAAAGGAAAATGCATGTTACAAAGCATGCAACTGAAAGAACACAAGTAATCTTTGGTCTTACATTTCGTCACCAAGATACGTTTCAGCAAAGGTGTCTTGATTTATTTCATTTTAATTATTTTTCAAAGGATAATATTGAAAAATGCCATTGCTTTAGCTCCGGAATACTTAATTTATTCCCATCTTAATTATTTACACTAGTAATAACCGCACATAACAAACCAAGGGAGAATCCGGAAGAGATAACCACAAAAACGCTTTCTCCGCGTGCACACTCAAAATGTGCGAACGGGGGGATATCAGCAGCGCCTTACTTCTGCCGGAACTGTCCGCTTCTGGATCGAAAATGGGAAAAGCCGTTTAGCTATGGGGTATGATACACATCTTAGATAAAATCCTTGGATTCAATATTGCTTTTTTGGCGATCGTGGATGGGTAAAATTGAGTTTTCCATAAGCCGTTATTCATCAAAATGACTTTTTTTAACAGGCTTCTATTAGTACCTGTACGTTTGTTTGTAACCGACTCCTTTGAATTTAATTTTGACCCACTTTAAACGGTCAGATTTAATTTAAACTTTGGAGACTTATCAAGGACCGATGACAAGCAGGGACTGATTTACGGCGGGGCATTCGGGGCACGTGCCCTGGGCCCCCGATTTTTAGCGGCCTCCAAACCTTCCTTTTATGTAATCATAATAGCTACTAAAATTATCTCTCAAGAGAAAAATTTCGGATTACTTCATTTCATCACAAATATTCAAAATTTTTAATTTAATGGAACTTGTAACGCTAAAAATTATGCATTCGATTCGACATTGATGAATTCGATCAGACAGCCCAGCATGCTCCTCCTTTTATCTTTTCAAAGGTGTGTGACGGCTGTAAATACCCATAAAAACATTTCAAAATCGAAAAATTCATATAAGTGGTATCTGTCGTGACATTTTACTGATTTGTAAATGTGTACGTATGGTTAACTTAGGAATGATAATTGGTTTTAACTTAATTTAATTAAGTAATACGCTGCGGAAAATTTTTGGGACTATATTCCGTATACGGTGCTTTGTTTACATATCAATGGTTTGTTTACAAATCATTGGCGAACAATCTGACGCGAGAGTGAGCGATGCACCGCCAACTGCCGGTGGTAGTTGTGACTGGCAACCATAAAGAATACGTGTTTCGTCAGGTTTGGGAATTTGAAATTGTTTGCGTTATTGATGGAAGGGAATGAAATGTGTTATGTTAATATAAGAAAAGAATTTGTGTGTGTTTGTTAGAAATATAGTACGTTATAAGCCGGTGGGTGTTGGGGACATTTCTGAGCGGTTATTTAAAAAAAAAAAAATAGAGGTAAGTGCTCTTTTTTAACGAATCTTTGCAATGTTTAAGGTTTTTAATGTGAATTTTAAATTGATATTTGAAGTGTTTATG
Organism: Cheiracanthium punctorium; assembly: GCA_038373885.1. Lineage (NCBI taxonomy): Eukaryota > Metazoa > Arthropoda > Arachnida > Araneae > Cheiracanthiidae > Cheiracanthium > Cheiracanthium punctorium. The sequence goes on along the minus strand of JAWZYV010012076.1, from coordinate 19,002 downwards.
TTTTCGTAAGTGCTATTTACTTGCTATTCTAATCATACTGACTTTATAAGAGGTGTACAACTAGGTTGTTTAATCCACCGATGTTTTTTTGAGTTGAAAACGGGCCAGTGTTTGCCCAGTTTACATTAGCTGTACAACTAGGTTGCTTAGTTCACTGTTGTTTTTTTTTTAGTTAAAAACGGTCCACTGGTTGCATAGTTTACATAGCTGTACAACTAGGTTGCTGAATCCGCTGAGGTTTTTTTAGTTAAAAACGGTCCACTGGTTGCATAGTTTACATAGCTGTACAACTAGGTTGCTGAATCCACTGAGGTTTTTTTAGTAAAAAACGGTCCACTGGTTGCATAGTTTACATAGCTGTACAGCTAGGTTGCTGAATCCACTGAGGTTTTTTTAGTTAAAAACGGGCCACTGGTTGCCTAGTTTAGATAGCTGTACAGCTAGGTTGCTGAATCCACTGAGGTTTTTTTAGTTAAAAACGGACCACTGGTTGCCTAGTTTAGATAGCTGTACAACTAGGTTGCTGAATCCACTGGGGTTTTTTTAGTTAAAAACGGACCACTGGTTGCCTAGAATGACTAGTAAACATGGCGACAGTCGCTGGAGCTTGGCGGTCGCCAAGCTCCAGCGACTGTCGCCATGTTTACATGGGGTGGGCACCGGCTTGTATGATTTTACCAATTTTTGTGTAGGGGCCCCCAAAAGTATCTCTGCCCTGGGCCCCCAAGTGTGTAGATCGGTCCCTGATGACAATACGATAATTTGATAAGTTTATCCCATTATCCTGATTAAGATCGTCAGGATTCGCAATTTTTTTAGCGATCCTTTGCTTGAAAGCGAGAAAGATGGAGAGAGAAGCGCGCGGTCTATGCATGCGTACCATTTCGGCACTCGGCTCAGCACAGTGGAGTAGAACCTCTCTCGCCATTGGTAACAGTATTCAGTGGTATGTTTCAGGGGCGTAGCCACGGGGGGGGATATCGGGATATACCCCCCCCCCGAAATTTTTGGATTAGTGATGAAATCCCGTTTATTTATACACATATAAATTCATATCCTCCCCCCCCGAAAAATTTTCCAGGCGCATATCCCCCCCCCCCCCCGATAAATTTTCCTGGCTACGCGCTTGGTATGTTTGGGTAGTTACGTTTTTGAAATCCAGATAGCAAATCTAAAAATTTTACCTCAATATTGTATTTTATTCTTTAACAATAATATTCTTTAACAATCTGCAACATAAAATTTGTTAAGTAAATAAAATTATGTTGTTGAAGACATGGTAACAATTGCAAATTAAAATCACTGACGCTTTTATCATGCATTTATGTCCCTTAGAAAGTCCTCCTAACAAGGCACCCCCCCTTGGCAGATCGCCCTAGTGCAGCGTTGCCATAATCACACACAACACATACATTTATGTAGTCAGCAAATTATTAAGACTTAAAGCACTTTTACAGAAGTTTTCCAAATTGTTAGGGACATATTTCAGCAATTAGTTCGGATGCACTTGACTGCAGTTTGAAGTGGTAGAGCGTTGCAGTTTTGAATTTGCAATATTACTCATACCAGGGGCGTAGCCAGGGGGGGGGGGGATATCGGGATATATCCCCACCCCGAAATTTTTGGATTAGTGATAAAATTCCGTCTATTTATACACATATAAGTTCATATCCCCCCCCCCCTGAAATTTTTTCCAGGCGCATATCCCCACCCCCGAAAAATTTTCCTGGCTACGCGCCTGACTCATACGTCCACATTTCAAATATTAAATGGTTTAAGAACTTTTAAGGTAGTTTCTATGTTTTAAAATATATTATTTATAAAAGAGCTGCAGAGTGATAAAGACACTGTGGCATCGTAATTTTGTGTACGTGACAAGAGCCATTTAGTATAATGAAATATCTTGCACTAATACTCCTTGAATTCTTCTGGTTCAAGCATAATTTACCAATTGATAAATAAATAGAACTTCGAATAATAAAACTAAAAAACACGCTTTTATAGCAAATCGAACTAAACAGTGAAAAATAAATACAGTTTAAAAAATTAAAAAACACGCTTTAGTGATAATTTGAACTAACTGAAAAGTGAAAATTAATTCTTATATAGAAATAAATTAATGAACGAAAAATAGTATTATTGTGAAAAAATCGTGGGGGTGCTCCATATATCTATTTCAGTTCTTGAGAATATTCGATCGGTACGATTAGTACAAAAATGATACAAAAACATAGCACAAAGCGCCCCACACTTTTTTTTCACAATAATACTATTTTTCGTTCATTAATTTATCTCTATATTAAGAATTATTTTCCACTTTTTATCTAGTTCAATTTACCACTAAAGCGTGTTTTTTAGTTTTTTAAACCATATTTATTTTTAATCGGAATTAACCCTCTAACGCGCAGTGTTGCCGCTCTGGTTCATAGCTACTTTACATGGTTCGTATTTTAAAATTAGAACTTCTATGTTGTGAAGTATTGGTTTTGTATTTTTATTTACGTTAGGAGGAATTACAGGAGTTGTATTATCTAATTTTTCTTTAGATATCGTACTATTATTAACATGATACTTATTATGTTGTCGCTCGCCAGGGCAACTATCACTGTGTTAAATTTGGTCAAGTTCTCATGAGCGGTCTCGGACGAGAGCAAGCATACAAAATCGCAAGGTTCAATCATAAAGCCTCACTTGGCCTTCGGTTACGGCCAGCAATCAACATCAGTAAATTTTATAAACAATGCGAAAGAGTTTTAATGTATTGTTTTTTGGAATAACTAACATTATACTTATTACAACATTTGTAGTTAAATTTCTTTAAAATGGAGTGTCCCCCCCCCTCCATTTGCAGATCTAGGGGAGGGATAAGGGAGCTTCTTCCCCCCCCTCTCAAAAGGCATTGCTAAAAGGTAACATTCTGCCTTTATTATATACGGTTTAAATAGGTAAAATTTGCGGCTCGTAAACTGGCAGTCTCGTGTTCGAATCAGCCTTCTGCCGAGTGTGGCAGGGGGAAGGGGGGGGCTAAGGACAAAAAATACATCCACACATCACTCATCAAAATTTAAATTCCAGTGGAAAAAAAAAAAAAAACTCAACAATGTTCATTCGTTCTTCCAAAAATGAATAACATTTAATATGGTAAAACTTTTTCAAAAATTAGCCCCTCCCCCCCCCAAAAAAAAAATTGCTGTATTCACCACTGCCCCACTTTTTTTTTCCAACTACATCATTTTTTGTACCCTTCTGTTACTTTTTCATTTGTACTCATACGTATTTTCAAGAGAGTCACTCATTTTGAGCATTTTTTTTTCCTGAAAACGCTTTGCAATGGATTAAAATTTTCACTTTGTGATTCTGCGTGGAAATTAAAAAAAAAAAAAAACGGGGGGGGACCTTTTTGACCTGTCTGTCTGTCTTTCCTGTCCGTCTGTGTTCTAACTCCCGTAGATATGCATTGACTATTACGAAATTTGTGTATGTTAATTTACTGCGGTACAGATCAAATTCTGTCATTGGAGGCATTTGTAGAAATAATAAAATACGAGAAATAAACCTCTTCTTCTTCTTTTTTACGAAAAGTCATTGATTTCGTTAAAATCTAGGTTTTGGAGTTAAATTACTTTCAATAGTAAGAAGGGATAGATATTAGATATATTATTTTGTTAGACGGCTTTGTCTCATCAGAGACGGCCCGAGGGGCGTGCGGGGCCACAGGCGAAGCGCAAGAGCGGGGCCTCTTCTCTATCATGTCTTATGAGATAGCAATAAAATAGCCCAGGAGCGGGGCCTCTATAAGCGCGGGGCCTTAGGCGATCGCCTACATTCGCACCCCCCCCCTTGGGCCGGCCCTGATCTCATCGTATAGTTCGCAGTATTATGTAAGAGTGTGATGCTTTGTAAGAGTGTGGTGAATGATTTTTTCTGTATGTGGCCGGCCAGCTTGACGTCAAGATAGCCGGACCACATTGAATTTTGAATTACTCGCTTGCATAAGCAACACTAATTCTGAGGTTCGAGCACTAATTAGCACTAATATAGCACTAATTTTTTATCCTGTTTTTTTTTTTTTTTTTTTTTTTTTTTTTTCTCATTTTGCCGAATGTGGTCCGGCCAGCTTGACACACGTGATCAACGTCCCGTTAAACAGCTGTGAATTCTGTATCTCCAAACAAACAGCGTTTATGGTAGAATTCTGTTCCGTATTTATAATCTATTTTCCTCCCCTGTCTAGACAAACGGTGTGAGTCACTTAATCGATAACAAAACAAGTGACAACTTCCATAACCGATATCACGCAAAACAAGACCGTTTGAACTTCTTTCAATTTTAACGCATTTCAATCAAATGTTTGGAGCTCCTCCAATGAATATTACCTATTAATTTTTCTTTCCAATTTCAGTTCTAAATAAATACTTGATTTGTGATATTTTTCAGCATTAAGTCACTGTAAGTAGGACTAAGTCACTAGGACACATCCAGTAATTCAAACCTCGTTTTTTTGTGTGTGTGTGCGTGATATCGAATATGAGAATCTGCTTCATTTATTTAAACCTTTTATCTATCACATTAATGCACGGCCGCACAGCCAGCTGTGTCGAAAACTTGTTTAGCTCTGTGGCATCAGATGATGGAGTATTCGATCAATCGCCATGTTCTTGGTAGTGAAATGGATCAATGGAAGCGGCTGCACTTTTTCAGTTTTGGGACCATTTAAACTATATTTTTGGGGGGGGACTAGCAGTGAAATCGATGAAATAAGGTGGTTTCGAGGCGTAACCACCGCGCGACAAAGGGTTAAGCCAGTGGCGTAGTGAGAGGGTGGTAAAGAGGTCTACCATGCCCCGGGCGCCGCTCACAGAGAGGCGCCAAATCGTCTCTAAGGAGAAGAAAATTGGCCAAAAAATAGCATAGAGGGGCGCCAAAAGGGTATCGTAACCCGGGCGCCAGTTCTGCTCGCTGTGTCAACGGGTTAAGCATGGCCAATAATATCAACTTGAAACTGATTGTTTTCTCTTGTTTTAGTTAGACAGTGAATGATCAACACTGTTAAAATAATACTATAAAAGAGAACTGAGAAGCAAATTAATAAACATTAGCTTTAACTCTGGTGACTGTTTCATAAAAGGAAACAAAAATAAGAAGTCAAGGTATACTTTGAATGACATACTTTTGGAAAATCAAATCCATTAATCCTAAAACCAACTTCTGAATATTCACTAATGATCGTTTTTACTAATGATCTCGTCCGAATAAAGATTTTCATAAAAAATTATTCAAAGTTTGAACACGTGTTTTCATTAACTTTACCCCCCCCCCTCCCCGGCTAGTGTGAGATGTCCCATATTTGAAATTAAGAAAAATGGTCATTTTAAATATACGGTAAAAATATTTTTAAATTTTACGTAAATTTTGAAAATCTAATATTAATCGAAAAAAATTTATATTAATTTTGAGAATTCTATAATTTTATGGCTAATGAAGAACATTTACTATACAGAAGATTAAAATTTGTATTGAAATAGAAAGTTTTTTTACAAATTTTTTTAGTAAAATTTACTGTCACTTAAATTTTGTAGTAAGAATGGACCCCTTTCCATAGCTGGGCTGCACACTGGACCAGGGACGTACCCAGAAAAAAAATTTCGGGGAGGAGGGTCCAAAAATTTCGGAGGGGGTCCAAACCGTGAAAAAGACAGAATTTTTTCACAAAAAGACTTCAACATTATTATTTTAACAAAAACTGAAATATCAAGGGGTAGGAGTGTCCGGACCCCCTGGGTACGTCCTTGAATTGGACCCCTCCCATGTGAAAAGCTATAGCTTAGCTACGCTCATGGTGCCCATGAATCTTCGTACACTGTAGTGCAGGGAAAAAAAAAAAATCTGATGTGTCCAACACATGACTTCCTTGCGCATCTATTAAATCAAAAATGTTTTCTACGCACTTCCTCTAAACTTATTTGTTTGAAAGAGATAAAATATCAATAATAGTAAGGTTTAGCGATTTCTAGCCAAATATTTCGATATCGCCAAGCTGAGTTCAATTTGAATGATTTCCTTCTGGCACTTTATTTGGCGATATTTCTCCAAAAGCCGACAAACTTGAGATAGTTTGCGAGATTTTGGGGATAGCCAAAGTAGTCATTGAACACAGACTTTCAATGAATTGAATGCATCCATACACCTTAATGTATTTAAAGTCATTTGGCTCACCCTGTAAATAAATTCCCAGTCGATTGCTGTCAAAAAAGATATTGAAAATAGTTAGATATTATAATATAGCTCTAAATACAAAAGTTCAAAATTCTACGGGTTAAAATTTTAGAATTATACAAAATACGAAATAATTTTTGGCTCCAAATTTGGCGATATTTCGGCGAAACTCGTCAATGTCGACGATATTTGGCGAGATTTTAAGCATGGACCAACAATGACAAATTATCGCCAAATTTGGCGATATTTTGCCAAATCTCGCCAAGAGCGATGGCAAATGGCGATACTTTGTTCATGGACCAAATGACTGACTATCGCCAAATTTAGCGACATTTTGGCAAAACTCGCCAAGGTCGAGGACAGACGGCGAGATTTTGGGCATGTACCAAACAATGACTGTCTACAATTGTATTATATTGAAGATGTCCATAGACATTAAAGTACTGAAATTCTTTTCGGTGGTCCTGTAAATAAACTCTCCAGTAGATTGGAACCAAAAATCGAGATGCACATCTAGATGTTACAATAATCTTATATATGAAATTTCATAATAGTTTTTGAGATTTGAGAGTTAAATATGCACACATGTACACGAAAAGTCGCCAAGCTTGGCGACTTTAGGCATAGTTCTTGAGGGAGGCACGTGACCGTGGTCGGACCATTACCTAACTTATGTGGTAGGACGGTATTGTGCTTGAAATGGATGAATGCCCCTAAAATTGCCATTGACCGTAATGTATTGGAAATCTTTTGAGTGTTCCTGTAGCAGAACTGTAAATGATAAAGACACTTTTTTTAATGGAGAAATTCATTTTCTAACTCTTTACAGCATGTATCACTTCTGAGTCGTTTGAAATAGCCCAATACCTCTAAAAAACGCTTTGATGAATTTCGGCCCATAGAGCGTAATGTATTTCGAATCTTTTAGGCGGTTCAGTAGATAAACTATACAGTCGAATGGAACCGAAAGGGGAGGTGCACAACTAGATGTTACAACTATCCAAAATATGAAGTTTCGACATTCTACGCCTAATAGTTTTTGAGATACGCGAGTTTAATGAATTTCGGCCCATTGAGCGTAATGTATTTCGAATGTTTTGGGCGGTCCTGTAGATAAACTATCCAGTCGAATGGAACCAAAAGGGGAGGTGCACAACTAGATGTTACAACTATCCAAAATATAAAGTTTCGACATTCTACGCCTAATAGTTTTTGAATTAGGCGAGTTCAATGAATTTCGGCCCATAGAGCGTAATGTATTTCGAATCTTTTGGACGGCCCTGTACATAAACTATACATTCGATTGCGACCAAACGGGGAGGTGCACAACTAGATCATAGAACAATCCTAAATATCAAATCTCAACATTCTACGACCAATAGTTTTTGAGATATGCGAGTTACATACATACGTATGTACGTACAGACGGCATGGAAAAACTGACTACAATAGACTCGCCGCTGGTCAAAATGAGTTGTAGACGCGTTAATATGATCGTGCATGCTAGCCTACGATGAGATGCATCGAAAAAATTCTTAAAATTAAATTTAGAGGTAGTCAAAATCGCTTTTTTTGTCGAAATTTGGCCCCCAAAATTTTTCGGGATCACATTACTTCCTTATACTACGTACAAGGAAGTAATAGTAATTTTATAGCCTTCGTCCATATATTTCAACGACGTTTAAGCATCTGTTTCGTCATGCCACGCGAAGCATGCACGTTTAACGATACCTGGCATGTTTTTCGTATTAAATATACAGTTATATTTTTCCCAAGCAATGTCCTTCTGCCACCACATCGTTGTGAAATCTCTTAGTTAAAAAGCACGTCACTCCATATCGTACATTTCTTTTTTCTTTTTCCCCTTGTTTTGAAGAACAGTGAACTTGAAATCGTTATATTTCCGAAGCGCATAACAGCTGGTTTCACGGTGGAACGATCGCGCGATTATACGATGACGTCATTTTTTTTTTTCCGACGTAAAACACCTGATAAAAAAGATGGCTTCTGAAGTGGTCTTGTTCTAAAATGGGAAAAGGAGGTGACAGAAGCAAAATATAGCGCCATCAGGGACATATATCAGTCTTTTAATGGTTTTTATCTACAGGTTGGATATCGAGATGAAATTCGAAATCGAGATGTTTTGCTGCGGGTTTTTGTTTTTGTGTCAACTGCGTACAAAGTAGGAAGTAAAGCACTCCATTATCTAAAAAAAAAAGTTAACTGAAAAAGAAAAAAATAAATAAATAAGACAGGGGTTTAATACCGACCGCGCACTTAGCGAGTAAAATAATAGAGAATTTCTGTTCTTATTTCTGACGGTTTGTTTATTTATTTTAAGTCATGCCCATGCCCTTAACCTTAATAAGAGCGGAAGCTGAATAGTAGTAATAAATGACGTAACGGGAAATCCGGATACCGTCCCCAGAAACTTTCTGTGAGGACATTTGCAAGGTACATAAAACAGCAGAGTCCAGTTAAAGGTTAAGTGGGTACAAAGACCCTGGCTCGAATTACCTAATAACCTTTATTTATTTATTTATTTATTTATTTTTCAATTCCTACTATTAGGTCACACTTTTCCTATATATATATCTTGTACAAACTTTCAATTGTTAATAAAATACTTTTTTATTCATCCACTCAAGTTCAAATACATTTTTTTAAGCTTGTAGTGGATGACACTGGATGTTAATACAGTTTTGGTCCCAATCGACTGTATAATTTATCTACAGGACCGCCCAAAAGATTCGAAATACATTACGCTCTATGGGTCGAAATTCATTAACCTCGCATATCACAAAAGCTATTAGATGTATAATGTTGAAACTTTATATTCAGGATTGTTGCAACATATAGTTTTGCACCCGCCACTTCGGTCCCATTCGACTGGATAGTTTATCTACAAGGCGGCCCAAAAGATTTAAAATACATTACCCTCTATGGGCAGAAATTCATTAGCGTATTTTAGAAGTATAGGGCTACTTCAAACGACTAAGAAGTGATATATGCTGTTAAGGGTTACAAAATGAATTTTTCCATTGAAGAAAGTGTCTTTATCATTTATAGTGCTGCTACAGGAACACTCAAAAGATTTCCAACACTTTACGGTCAACGGCAGTTTTAGGGACATTCACCCATTTCAAGTACAATACCGTCCTACCATATGCAGTTAGGTAATGGTCCGACCACGGTCACGGGCCTCCCTCAAGAATGTCGCCAAGCTTGGCAACTTCTGTACGTTTGTACAAAATACTCTCTCAAATCTCAAAAACTATTAGTTGTAGAATGTTGAAATTTCATATATAAAATTGCTGTAACATCTAGTTGAGCATCTAGATTTTTGGTTCATATCTATCGGAGAGTTTATTTACAGGACCACCCAAAAGAATTTCAATACATTAATGTCTATGGACATCTTCAATATATTACATCTGTAGTCAGTCATTGTTTGGTCCATGCCCAAAATCTCGTCATTTGTCATCGACCTTGGCGAGTTTTGCCAAAATATCGTCATTTGTCATCGACCTTGGCGAGTTTTGCCAAAATATCGTCAAATTTGGCGATAGTCAGTCATTTGGTCCATGTCCAAAATATCGCCATTTGTCTTCGTCCTTGGCGAGTTTTTTTTTGGTACATGCTCAAAACCTCACCATTTATCGTCGACCTTGGCGAGTTTTGCCGAAATATGACCAAATTTGGCGCCAAAAATTATTTCGCATAACTCTAAAACTTTTAACCGTAGAATGTTGATATTTCGTATTTAGAACTATTGAAATATCTAACTGTGCATCTCTTTTTTCTTTTTCTATTCCTACTATTAATATATTTATATCTTATTCAAATTTTCAGTCGTTAATAAAATACTTTTTATTCATCCACTCAAATTCAAATAGTTTTTTCGAATGTTAATTCATTAATTAAATGTAATTAATTAAATTTAATAAAAGTAACTAAAATGAAACTTTTCTTTGTTGACCTAAGTAGGAATTGACCTAATTTATATATATATATATATATATATATATTACTCGTTTGTTTGTTTGTTTGTTTGTTTGTTTGCACAATTTATACTTTTTCTGTTGGGATATAGGAGGTTATCTTTCCACCACTACCATTACGCCACTTCATGGGGACCAAATTTGTAAGGACACAAAGTTTAAATTTATATATATATATATATATTTTTTTTTTTTCCTAAAACCTCTTTTACTAATGTTTAACGCTAGCGTAAGAAAGCTAAAAATAATTCCAAACATCTTTCCCATTTGATATTTTTCGAAGTAATAGGAAGTATCATTTAACTATAATAAGTTGTTGATTCATTAATTAAGCTTCACTTACTTAGTTAAGTTTCGTTTTAAATTTAGGCATCAAGGGGTGGGAAGAGGAGGGGATGAAATTGTTGGGGAGGAGTCAACGGCAAAAGTGCCTTGGGGCGCCCTAGCATCCTTTATGCGGCCCTACACTAAATTCGTGGTTCCATAAGTCCTTTCTGTCGGTTGCTAGCGACTTTTGAGGGGTGCCTATACTCTCTTCCCTTCTAATGAGGATCTAAGATCTAAATAGGGGGGGGGGGGGATCGAGAAGGAAGCAAATATGGAGCTGTGATATGATCCGCCCTCTCCTGGCTAACGCTTTTCCATTAGCCTGGTAAGCTGTAGGCTAGGTTGTCAAGAAGTCGTACGCCAGATCACAGAACCTGAATTCAAAGCCAGGTTAACCCTTTATCGCGCAGTGTTCCCGCTCTGGGAACACCAAACTCTAACGTTTGGACTGTTGCCAGTCACGAAGAATAGATTTGATTTCTATAAAAATAGTTGCGGGTGACATAGCTCCACGAGAATACTTTACTTTTTAGCACGTCATATCCCGTCAAAAAATTGTCACGATTATTTTTAAACAGCATTGACTTCTGCTGAAAAATGAAAGAATGCGAGAACAGCTGAATAGATTGCCCAGTGCTGAAAAATGGGCAGCCGTGTTACCATCGCTCGACTTAACTACCAGCAAGATGGCGGACGATCGAAACGTTCATCGCGTGCCACAGATCTAGAGACCCTTTTTTGATGACAGCTGGCTGTGCCGCACAGCCAACCGTCGTCAAAAAAGGGTCTCTAGATCTGTGGCACGCGATGAACGTTTCGATCGTCCGCCATCTTTCTGGTAGTTAAGTCGAGCGATGGCAACGGCTGCCCTTTTTTCAGCATTGGGAAAGGGTTGCGCCTGAAAGGGTTAATGAAAGGTCACTTATTCTGTTTTATCCGCTGTATAAACGCAACGCAAGCGCATGCTAAATATGTAAAGCCGTTTCTCTTTGCTGGAATGGTTAGTAATGAGCGAAAGTCATGGGGGCGGGAAAACCAACTTACTCAGTAATACTCCAAACTGAATGTAATGGCGAATTTCACTCTCTGGAGAACACTCGAGGCTGACGTTATCTTCAAAGCAATCTAATACAGCTAAATCTCGATGTAGAATTAAGCTATAGAATAAAATAAAACAGTCTTTTTAAATTTTTAGAGAGAGCAACATGAAACGTATTTAATATTATTTATTTATTTACTTATTCCTGATTGATTTTGTAACTTTTAGCATTAACAAGTAATATATATTTAAAAAAATTAAGTCAATTCCTACTCAGGTCATTAAAGAAAATTTTATTTTAGTTACTTGTTATTAAATTAATTACTTAAAATTAATTAATGAATTAATATTTGAAAAAAACTGTATTGACATCTAGTGTCATCCACTACAAGTTGAAAAAATTGTATTTGAACTTGAGTGGATGAATAAAAAAGTATTTTATTAACCATTGAAAATTTGTTCAAGATATATATAAGGAGAGTGTGAGCTAATAGTAGGAATATAAAAAGTGAACACAAAATATGTTTTAATGTTTCATTTATAAATAAATGCATATTTTATAGTATTATATTTTACTGTATAATACATTTTGATCAGTTTCATACAATACATAGTTTTCTTCTCGATATCGGTATTAATGGATTTTTTAAATTTTTAATTACGTATAATATGCATTTTTTACTTAACATAACAAAAATAATTCTTTAATAGCTATTATATATCAAAATTGTGAATTGTTTTAAATTTCATGTTTTACATGAATAATGGTTTGGTACAAGAAAGTCATTCCAAATTTTTTAAGTGGGCATTCGGTGTTAATTTTCACTCCAAAATTTTTATTTATAGGTCTCTATAAAAAGAAAGAAAGAATGAAAAAGAAATATTCACTATAGAAGTGAAATACAAGTATAATTTCTTTTTAAGACTTAACAATTTTTCAATGTATTCAATTTATTAGATGCATAGATCAACATTATTAAATACGAGATGTTTTTCTGCGAGTTTGGGTTTACTACGTAACGAATCTGAAAATTGTACGCTTTAGTTATCTTATCTTTGAAAGCATCAGAAGTAAAAAGCAATAGAAAAATAACATTAAAACTGGATTTAACTCGAATTAAATCCAGTTTTAATGTCACTTCCGGATCCGGATGAGTGGTGTGCGTCGAAGCAGGAAATTTCTTCCACTCATCATCTCTTTTTCTTTTCTTTCTTTCTTTTTTTATAAATAATAAAATGTTGAAATAAATATTTTAATGATTTTTTTTAAACATTCAAGGCTGGTTTCATGAACTACAACGTTATATTTTCAATGCAAACAATACTGTAATACGTTAAGTAGTATAGTAATAACAGTAACAAAACCAAAAAAAAAAAAAAAAAGCAGCATTAGAGATAGGGAATGCAATAGCGCACTGTTTTTCGGCTTGCGGGATTTCGGGATTGAGATTTATTGATCCCGCAGGATTGACATTTCATTTAGCTAGGGCTTCATTTCAACAGAGAAAAGTAAAAAATGTAAGATTTTAAGCACTATGAAGCTTAACTTTCATAATAATAATTAATCTTATGAGATAATTTATACAATAACTTACAGAAATATAAAAATTTTAATCATGATTTTCAGAATAATACAGTAAGGTATGTCTTAATATATTAGTATTAGTTATATTAGTTTCTAAAAGTGAGGAATTTATAGAAAAATACATTCACATACTTACGTTATTTTCTTAGTTGCTGAAAAAAGAACGTATAAAATCGAACAAATCCAATGAATCATTTCCTAGTCTAGATTTAATTTTAGTAAAATAATTAAAAGTGTGAATTTAAAAAATTAATAACTAAAATGAGAACTTTTTATAATTAATTCATGATTGTTCGCTAAGAGATAAATTAGTATGAAATATTTCAGTTCACTTGGGATTAGGAAGTTTTCGAAAAATTTAGATTACGGTGTTTAGATTTAGATGTTTGATCCAGACTCCCATTGGAAGATAATTTAAAAAAAAAAAACTTTAAATTAAAATTTGTAGTTAAGGATTCATTTATTGTTAGATGAAAAACATGACTATTCAAAAATTTTCGATCTATTGGTTGGGAAAGCGGCGTGAAATTTTAATAAAAAATAATTTCTTTTTCGGTATCAATCCCACGGGATTAGGATCGTAATCCCGCGGGACTAGTCCCGCAAATATTTGTGCGGGATCCCGCAGGATCCCGTTCCCGCCGGATCGGGATTGCATTCCCTAATTGGAGAAGAGCTTTAATGGTGTATAAAGTAAATAAAAAACTTTGTAAAAAAACATACAGAAGAAGTTACAGGTAAGAAGATACGTACGTTTCGACCAAAAATTGTTTTGGTCTTCGTCAGTCAAAGCCCTTCGTTACAAGGAACCTTTGTCTTGTAAATTTTGTGTTTTAATATGTATACAGCCCCCCAGTAAAAAAATGCCATATGTGAAAGCTACTCTTAATTTGACGAACTTTTCTAATTGGAAGCATTTTTCGATCACTTACGTTTAAAAAATAATCGCCTTAACATCTATTTTGAATCACGCGGTATATTTGATAAACAATGACTTAAGAAAAACATAATTATTCCATCTACCACCGTCATCATTCCTAAAATCAAAATGACAGTGATTTTTTTTTTTTTGCTGGAACCCTACCAAACCAATCCCCCCCCTTTTCAACCATTTGGAAAGACCATGGGCGTCGGCAGCATAGAGCAGGAGGGGTCACTTCCCCCCCCTCCCTTACTTTTGTACGCCGTTTTTTTCCTTGCTTTTTCGTTCTTTGTATACTATAACCATATGCTATAGTAATCTTTGCTCCGCACCGCCAATCTAGAAAATTTTCTGCCGGTACCCATGGAAGAAGACACTTTGTCCAAAAATCCGTTTGACAGCATGACAAGTGTATTTTATTTCTAGGAATATTTTTATATTATTCACAGCTTTAACAAAGTGATTGTAAGTTTTAAGTCTAATTATGTGGTCCAAAAAGCTTCGTTTGGTTTGCCTTTCTGGTGTACAATGACAAAATAAAAGTTTTAATACATTAAAAAATATATATATGAAAAGTGTGGTGACGCTTGAGCATAATTAAAAGTACTGATCTGGATTTAAAATATTTCGTATCTGTAATAAATAATCGAACAGCTCACAAACAACCAATACTTTAACCAGATTGACAAGTTCTCAACAAGATAAAAGAAAACAAATAAAACAATATGTGATGAAAGCTGTCTTTTAGTAGTTTAACCACCTCTCGCCCTGATTTTCCAACAGTGCCTACTCACTCCAATGCACAAAAAAATAAATGAAACATAATATATTGTCTCCTAAAAGTCTGATTATTTACTTCACGAGAAAATAACGTCACCGGATGACGCACTGTTTCGAAAAAGCATGCTTTCTGCAAGAGCAGAGACGTCATGTGACTTTTCTCCAGGGAATAAGGAACTCCCAGTGTTTTGATGTAATAATGTCGAAATGCAGCAGGGAAAAGGGGAAATTAGGGAAAAATAATGAAGATGTAGTGGGGAAAGAGTAGTTTATTGCATTCTCTCGTTAAAGCTGGTCATGACTAACGGGACCATTTATTTTTTCCTTCAAATCGGGACATCTCCTGTTTTTAAGGTAATAGTGTAGGGAGACTGAATTTACAGGTCTGGGTATCTCTTAGTCGTTAAGAAAACCCGCCATCTTGCTGGTAGTTAAGTCGAGCGATGGCAACGGCTGCCCTTTTTTCAGTATTCGGCAATCTATCCAGCTTCTCGCATTCTTCCATTTTTCCGCAGATGTCAGTGCTGTTAAAAATAATCGTGACAATTTTTTACGGGAAATGACGTGCTAAAAAGTAAAGTATTCTCGTGGAGCTATGTCACCCGCAACTATTTTTATAGAAATCAAACCTTTTCTTCGTGAGTGGCAACAGTCAAAACGTCAGAGTTTGGTGTTCCCAGAGCGGGAACACTGCGCGTTAAAGGGTTAAAAAGGCACATGAATAAAATTTAGAAATTCTTTTAGTTTAATACTGATGAAGAGGTTCTGTTCACTTACACGAACTTCGCACTTAATGGCGAAATACTCTGATGTGATGTACAGGGCGTTTCAGAAATATCTAGCTCAATTGTCGGTTAAAACCGGGAACACTAAAGCTTATAAGAATGACAGAGCAGTTCAGGATCAAGTTTTTGTGCATCTGATCATAATTACCTTACAAAGGATACCTAGCAAAGAAGTTTAGGGGTCGTTCTCGAAATATTTTTACAAATCATGTCACTACTGTTCAATTCAGGTTTTCCAATATTCTTATAAATCCATTCATAAGCTTTTGTTACAAGGAGTACAACAAACTAAGGTTTGTAAACTAATATTCTGTTTTAATTTGCATATAAATAAAAAAAATACTTTTGTGTATGAAAGCATCAGTAAATACTTTCAAGAAATATAATTACAGTAGAACCTCGAACTATCGTTTTTTAAGGGGTGCGTAGTAAAAAACGACGAATGCGGGTTAAAGTCAAAATACGAAGAAAACAGAATTTATGAATACACACAATGTATAGAGTATATCAAAAATACTAAATTTGTTACCAAGCTGCAAAAGAAACAAATTGGAATTGTGTAGAAATTAAGTGATACTCATTTTTAAAAAATCAATAATTTTACCCTGTTTTTTTTTATTAATCTTTTGATTAAACAAAATTTTCATGATTTAGAAGGGTTTTTTTTCCGGTCTTTTTATGTGTATTTATGTTTGTATATAAAAGTCATACAGTTTCAAATACCGTTATTGCGTAGGATAAACTAGGCACTAGTGTTGGCCCAGTCTCATCGGCATGAATATTATTCTCTGCTTCTTCGCGATTATTTTCATTTTTTGAGTCATATTTCTTCAATGCTTAGGATACCGCACGTTGCTACTTCTAAGTCAATGGAAATATAATCCCTACATTTCACACCATACTCATCCCTGCTGGATATAAGAACTCTTCACCTATACCATCATCAACCCAAGATATCATACCAGGAAGTAATTAGATTTGTAAGCCATATTGATCCACTTGAACTTCAATTTCATTTCGGAAAGAACTGAAGAATGTTCGGAAAGAATGTTTCAGAAGAAACATTTTACTACGATGAACGCGGGAAAGCGAATTTCGACGAACCATATATGCGGGTTTTGTTAACGTTATTTGAATACAGTTTGTGCAGGGACCATAGAAATAAAACGATCAATACGGGAAAACGATGAATGCATGAACGATAGATCGGGGTTCCACTGTATTTAAATATTATGACATTTAGGCTACATTTTCTCCTCTCAAATAATACGTATACAGTTTATTTTTATAATGGCGGGCACTGCAGCTTATGTTGTTGTTGTGGGATTACGGTCAATTATTTGCCGTGGGATCTAGACCAAGAGGAGGCATGTCCTCCGTGGGGGGTCTTTCTAAGGGGTCCTAACCCGTATTTATGCTAAGTTTCGGAGGAAACCACGGAAAACTCAGAACGGTTCGGCCGGCGGAAGAGATCTGGTTTTGAACCAGGCACCTTCCGTCTCTCAGTTCAAAGCGCTATGTACTAGGCAACTGGTGAGGCACACAAATGTTTATAGGTAAGGGTCGCTACTAATCAGTAAGTGCTGATCACTTTGAGACATAACAGGTGGACCAGCATTGCCTCCTAAAAGCGGACGCATGAACTGAAACCCACGTCCATGTCGGGTATCGAACTTGAATACTTCTCTATCCACTACAACACGGGCAGCATGTCAAATAAATATCCTCGTAACCAGGGGCGTAGCCAGAAATTTTTCATGGGGGGGGGGTTATGACTACTGCAACTCATATATATGTATACGTGTGTGCGATAATGTAGTGAAGAATATACATTTTGTATGGCAAAAAATTCCTCATGGGGGGGTTATAACCCCCCTAACCCCCCCCCCTTGGCTACGCCTCTGCTCGTAACGAATGACTGAAAATACGCAGTTAAAAAATATTCGTTAAAGCGAGTGTTCATCATAAATGAATTATACAAAAAATGTTGTGATCGAAAGGTTTCTTTCGTTAATCGAAACTGTCCTTAAAAGTGAAGCTCATTATTGCTAGATCGATGTGTTTGTATAAACATCGATACATTTCGTTTCTCTCTATTCTAAAAAAAAGTAAAGGCCTCTGGCGCTGTCAAAGCTTGTTGGCCTATCTCCTCCTAAACCGTGGGGATTTGAGTTTCGACTAAGGTGCCCACAGATTCGAAAAATTCCGAGGAACATGCTAAGCTGACTTAAATTTCGAAAATCGAATTATTTTAGAAGATATTAATAAAAAACTGAAAAAATAAACAGAATGGTTGCCAGATTTGACATAAAATCATTCATTCCTTTGCAACAAAGCGTTTCCAAATATCTAGAATCACGTGAAATTTACAAACATGAGTTATAATTACGCCCATTTTACGCCAAAATAAAAACTATATGAAATAAGTAACTCAAAATGTGTTACACAATGTTGACAATTTTCAAATAGTAAATTCGCTTAGACAACAGGAGTTTAGAATGAGCGATTATTCGTTTTTCCAAAACAGAATAACTAATATTTTGGAAATGAAAAATAATTAAAATGCAGATTATTTTAAAGCCGGTTCGGTCCAGCTGGATTATTTGCTACCAGTAGAAATATTTGGCGGCGTTAACTATGCCATTATAGCAGCTATAGTACACTTTGGATATTTGCTAGCGCGACGAGATGGTATAATTCGTGGTGCTAAGTACGCCAATCAGCAAACGATTATGTAAATGAAAATATGGATAACAGTTTTCCGGTAACCTTAAATAAACAGTAATTATAGGTTGTGAGCATGTGTAAATCGCCAAATAATGAAAAGTCGCCATTGGTGGCAAGCTATCCTATCTGTTCCGTAGCTTTTATTAACTTTACATGTACGCAAGTCGCCAAATAATGAAAAATCGCTATGGGTGGCAAATTCGCAAGGTGTCCAATAGGTTTTACATTATTAAAAATACAGCTGAAGCAGACGTTCTGATTTTATTACGCTTTAGCTCCTAATTAATATAACTTTTGAATGGCAACATTAAATATCATTGTGTTTCTGAGGAGTGCAAATAATTTTTCCAGCAATTATAAGCGGAGTCCGCACTCCAGTTGGAGTATAGCTCAGGACGCGTACAACACGGATTCCTATAACAAAATATCTACTGTGTTATGAGGGGGGGTCTACTGTACTGTGAAGTTAAAATTTTTATGTACCAATGAATGAACATGCAAGAACCAAGCAATGTGTAGCTCAGTAATATTCTATCTGATAGAATCTTTGGGTTTTGTGTGATAAATTATGTCTTTTGTACGAATAAGCCTTATTAGGGGCCGAATGCCTCATACGAAAA